>MU839312.1:0-26116 GCA_030685235.1 Copromyces sp. CBS 386.78
TAATAATAATAATAATAATAATAATAATAATAATAATAATAATAATAATAATAATAATAATAATAATAATAATAATAATAATAATAATAATAATATATAAATAAAAGATAGAAAAGTTATAAGTTTCTTACTAAAGGCTGCGTAACGCTGCCTTTAGTAAGGGAATACCTCAGTACCGTTCTACCAAAGGCCATTTTAATTGTAAAAAATTTAATAAATAAGTATCTTAGAAGATAGGCGTTTCACTGCCTCCCTCGGGCATATCCAGCTCCGCCCAAGGGAAGACTATTTTAGTAATTAATTGGCTATAAATGAAAGAACAATTCCAAATTCATTTAGACGATAAAACCCGAATTAAGAGAATCCTTTTATAAGTATTATAATTTAGTATATTAAATAAGTACTATTTAATAATTAAATTAGAGGGAGAGTAGTGTAATAAATTTATATAATATTTTTAAATATAGTTAATTATAATATTAAAATAAGAGAATACGGAGGGGATAGGAAGAAGAGGAATTAAATTACGCTAATTATGATAGTTATTTAATTGCGAATATAATACGCCGAAGTATTTAATTAATATTTACTTGTAGGCGAAGAATTTGTAAAATATCCAAAATATTTACTTTTAATTCTTAATAACCTTGCGACGCTACTTTACCTAATCCTCATTACCTACAAAGGGACCGATAAAGCTATCTACTATTATAGGGGTACTAGTACTAATACTTCTACTACTAATTCTAAGGATAAGAATAATAGAATTTTTGAATAAAAATATTTTATAATATCCTTTAATATAATAGTTATTAACTTTTATATTCTAATAGCGTAAGAGGGTATTAAAATCAATCGTAAAACTGTCTATAGTTAAATGCTTACGTATAGTAAAGAAAAAATCGGTAATAATATGATAAAGGTAACGAAAAATAAGGGTATAATTGCCCTTAACGTAAGATAAAGTAATAGCTATAGCCTATATAATATTATACCTATTGTAAAAATCTAAAAAAATATCTAATATATACTTCGTATTAATAATTCTATAAATAGTGCTCTATTTAATAATATTTCGAAGAACGTTAAAAAATGAAACGAAATAAAATTGTAAGAAGAAATTTATTTTTAATATTAATGTAATAAATATTATCCGTGAGGATTTTATAGTATATAGAGAAGTTAAAGTTCGGAGTACTATAAATAAAATGGGCGAACTTTAAAGTATAATAAAAGTAAAGCGTATTACGGATAGTATTAAACATTTAATTAATATAAAGAAAGGGAAGTAAACGTAAAGATAAGGAAAATTTACCAGCCGGTAAGAAGGTTAAAGGAGAGGTTAAAAGCTAATACCCGGGCAAAAGATTAAAATTTGAACGTAAAGGACGAAGGGCGCGCAAGGGATGAGGGGAATTTAGGGGAGGAGGAGTCTATTATTTTAATAAAGTTAGTAATACGCTTGATAATATTATAATCGGTATAAATAACGAGGCTAAAACGGTTCTTACCTAACAATATAAGGGTTCCAATTACTATAGTATAATAGTTATACAACGGTATAGAGATCTACTACCATTGCAGATTTGGATAGGGTAGTACAACGGTTTAATGAGTTGCAACTGTGTTGCAACCGTTCTGCAACCGTTGCAACATCTACAACCATAGGATTTTTGCACATATAACGTAATTGCCAAAAAAATTCTTTTACAAGGGGAAATCGCGACGGTTACAAAGGGAAATCGCGAATCTAGGCTAATATTCCTTTTTTTTTTTTTTTTTTTTTTTTTTGAAAAGAACAAAAGTTTTTATTACAGCGAGGAATCGAACAAGAGTCTGAAGATAAAGAACTACTTTATTAACCATTTGGCCACTGGGCCAAATTTCTTAAAGAAAGGGCTGGTTTTTCTTACTTATAAAGGGGAAGTTAATTTTTTTTCTTTTTTTTTTTCTAAAGACCCGTTCGGTAAAAATTCTTTAAACTAAGATTTCTCGGTAAATAGAAGGCGCACGGACCTCTAGCCGTATATAAAATAACCGCTAAAAAATAGCGCTCATTTTAGTACCCTTTTTATTTGTAGGGTTAGGGTTAAATGTGAAGAAAAAAACTTAGTCGTTTTCGTAAGAAATAACCCTCGTAACTTCCCTTTATCAATTTTCTTTAAAGAATTTTCTGGGAAGGTGGGTCTAATTACGTTATATATATAAAAATCCTATAGTTGTAAATATTATAACGGTTGTAGTACGGTTGTAGATATTACAACGGTTGCAGTACGGTTGTAGCATAGTTGCAAAAAATTTTTACCGTTGTACTACCGCTGCAGATGTTAGAAACCGTTGTACAACTATAAAAGCATCCTTATATACCCCTAGCTAAGTTAGGGGTACGACTAAATAGGCGGTTAAGGGTATAACTAGTAAGGGAGGACGCTATTTTAAGAGTTAGTAGCGTAAAGAGGAAGGGGAAAAGTTCAAAAGGTAACGTTAAAAATTTAAATAGAAGGAAAGAAAAGGCTTTTATAATTATATAAACCTTAATAGAATTATAAGAATTAAAGGGATAATAACGAGGCGGGAATAATGGTAAATGATAAGAAAAGGACGGTTGCTTAAGGCAAGTTAAAAAGAAGGAACGGTATATAGGAATAATATTTCGATTATTCTAATATTAAATAGAATATAGTAAATAGGAAGTGGTTTATTTATTAAGGCGGTACCGCTATAAATAAAATCGAAATAGAGTAGGCGCGATTTATTCGCGACTAAAAGGAACTAGTAGTTTTCATCCGACGGCGCTTATCGCCGTACGGTTTTTCCTTTAGAGAACCAAGAGAAATACCCTATACCAATAAGGCGCTATAGATAAATAGCATAGGGAATAAGACTATTATTATTATTATTGTTTTTAAAGAAATAATATCCTCTTAACCCGCTATTAGATTAGAAGGAAGCTTTTTATAAAATAATTAATAATTTAATTAAAAATATTCTATTAGAATATTAGGAAATTGTATAAAAGAGGGAAAATATTATTCGAATAGGAGGAGATTTACGACGTTATAGTAATTTAAGAGCCGGGTAGGAATTTGAATAGGGATATTTATTAGTTGAGGGGCGGTAAATATTATAGTATCGATTATTTAGAAAAAGATAGGGCGGTAATTTATATAAATAAGAAATAGAATTTAAAGGATTTAAATTTCCGGGTTGGGAAGGATTAGGCTATAGTAATATTAAAGAATTTCTAAGGATTAATAATTGTTTATTCTATTTATTCCTTTATTTTCTTCTAAGGTACGTTAGAATATTAATAGGGGTTTCCCTTTTTCGAACTGTTTAAAGAGAAACTTCCGGCCGGCTAATATATAATTATAGGAAACTATAATTTTTATTACCCTAATTAGTATTTAAAGAATAGGATTAATTTAGATATTATAAGATTATTTATATAGGTACGGTATTAGAAATTTAGTTTCGTTACCCTTTGTAGGGAATTAACGAAGTTTAGAAATATAATAAAAGGAGAGAAGGATAGGATAATTAATTATATATAAATTTAATAGGGTATTGAAGTTAAATATTAAGGAGTACAATAGTACGGGCAAATAGGTTTAAATTATTACCTTTAAGAAGTTTGGGTTTAAGTAGGAAAATAAAATAGGAAAGTAGAAGTAGAGGAAAACTTTAGTTAAAGTTTAATAAATATAGAAAAGGTGTAGGAGGTAGTAGAAAAATGGATATTAATTTTAAAGGGGATCGAAATAGTAAAAGAGTTCGAATTAGGATTTAATAAGTTCGACGGTGAATTTATTACTATTGTAGAAGAATTCGTCCTATACCGAAAGAAAGGTTGAGGAAAGTAGGCGGACTAGTGGAATTTAAAGTATAAAATAGTAATAAAAGAAGTATAGTAAAAGTAGTAGGTATAGTTTAAGAATTAGACGCTTTTAAATTAGAGAGAATTTATAGAAGTAGTAATAAAAAAGAAGAAATTTATTATAAAAATTTAGAGAGCGAGGTAGTGTAATTATATTATAAGTATATTAAAAGACCCGAGTAAACTTTAATTATTAGAGAAATAGGTTAGGATATAAAATTATTATTAGTAAATTAGCTAAATTATTATCTTTTAAATTAAATAAACGGGCGAATAGGACCGAATTAAAAAACGACACCGAAACCGGAAACGCCGATTTCTGGTTAGGAAGTGCTCCAAAACGAAAACTAACAACGGCAATCGATTTAGGAGGGTTATTTACCCCCTCCGCGATATCCTACGACGACCGCAGCGATAGCGTTAAGCCGTCGCTGCCGATAACGATTGATAGAAGTGCGAGTAAGCTCGAAAATAGCGTTTACAACCCCCTCGGAAGTATTTTAAAATATAACGACCCCGACGCCGTATTTACTACAAAAATTTCGGAGAAGACAAAGGAAGACAATAAAATTATAAAAAAATTTATTATTATAGCGAATAAAACTACGGACTACGCCGCCGTATCGACTAACGACCGTTACTAAATTCGAAAATTCCTTTTCGAATTTACGAAAATTTCTACGAAGAAAAATAGGTTTAAAATATTTAAGGCAAATAAAACCGCTGAAATTTAATTTATTATTAGGAAGGATATCAATAATTTAAAGAAATTTATTTCGAAGGAAATAAAGAAAGACGTTTAAAAAGCGCCGAAGAAATAGGTTAATATTATCCGGAAGTCGTTAAATAAAATTAATACTATTTTTTACTACCTACTTACTATTACTATTAAAAAGTTTATCCCTTCTAATTATAAATATTAATTTACTATTAAAGGGGTTTAAATTGCTATTAAATTTACTACGTATTCGAATAATAATATAAAGTAGGCCGTCGAAGGCGCTTTAAAGGAGAGCCTATATAAAATAATCTATATAATTATTAAAATAATAACGAATAGAAATTATATAATTATTTTCGACGAATTAATTAAAGATTAATATTAGAAGTATTAAATTTAAATTAAAACGGTCTTTAGAAAAGAAGCCGTCGTATCCTTAAATATTATAGCCGTTTTAATTAAGGGAGTTCCGTAAATTAATATCGACGCAAAATAATCCGAATTAATTATATAAAAAATAAGGGCGAAGAATAAGGAAGCGGAAATTATTTAGGCTAAACTTTAAAAGAAATACGAAGGGGAGGAGAGAAGAATATTCCTAATAGAAATTACAACTACGAAGGCTACGATTTTCCTCTAAAAGAATTTTTTCTTCTAGGACGGCGGTATATATATATACGAATTATTCTAAATTATAACCTCCGCCTAATAGTACTTTAAATATTAATATTTTAAATATATAGCGAGATTTTATTATTAGGAAGACGCTTATAATTATTATAGTAAAATTAAATACGAAGGGCCGTATATAGAAAAAGAGAATTACCCTTCGAATAAAAATAATTCTTTAATTTTTTATAAATTATATAAGAAGTCGGGGTATTTCACCTTCGATAAAAAGAAATATTTATTCGTAAAAGTAATTTGCGCGAAAGTATTTATTAATTACGCCGAAAGGCTTCGCAATTTTATTATTCGTAAAAGACCGGTTAAACCGGTATTAAAACTGATAATAAAGCCGGAGGAAAACGTTATAATCCCTAATACCCCCCCTAATTCCTATTTAATTACGACTTTAGAGAGATTATTTATAAGAAGAAGAAAAAAAGGCCGCTTTAAAAAAATTAGAAGCGGCTTTCGGCCGAAATTTATAAATATAAGCCCAATAAACGTTTATACCCATTCTTAAAATATAAATAACTATACCCGTACTAGCTTTATTACTATTATACTTTTAACTACTACTATTACTTTTAAAAAAATAATACCCCCTTAGCCCGCTATTAAATTAAAAAGAAATTTTTTATAAGGTAATTAATAATCTAATTGAAAATATTCTATTAAAATATAGGGAAATCGTACGAAAGAAGGAAATCGTTATTCGAATAAGAGGAAACTTATAATATTATAGTAATTTAAAAGCCGGGTAGGAATTTAAATAGGGATATTTACCGGCCGAAGGGCGGTAGATATTATAATATCGATTATTTAGAGAAGGGTAGAATAGTAATTTATATAAATAAAAAGTAGAATTTAAAAGACTTAAATTTCCGGATTAGGAAGGATTAGGCCGCAATAATATTAAAGAATTTATAGGAATTAATAACCGTTTACTCTATTTACTCCCTTATTTTCTTCTAAAGTACATTAGAATATTAGTAAAGGTTTTCCTTCTTCGAATTCTTCGAAGAGAAACCCCTAGCCGGCTAATATATAACTATAGGGGACTATAACCTTTATTACTCTAATTAGGATTTAGAGAATAGGATTAGCCCGGGCACTATAAAATTATTTACGTAAGTATAGTAATAGAAATTTAATTTCGTTACCCCCTGCGGGGAATTAACGAAATTTAGAAATACAATTAAAAGAAAGAAAAATAAAATAATTAATTATATATAAATTTTATAAGGTATCGAAGCCGAATATTAGGTAATATAATAGTACGGGTAAACGGGCTCGGACTACTACCCTTAGGAAATTTAAATTTAAATAAAAAAAAGAAATAGAAAAGCGGAAGTAGAGGAAAGGTTTAATTAGAGTCTAATAAACGCGGAAAAGGTACGGGAAGCGGCGGAAAAAAAAATATCGATCTTAAAAGGGATTGAAACGGTAAAAGAGTTCGAATTAAAATTTAATAAATTTAATAGCGAATTTATTAGTATTATAAAAGAATTTATCCTATACCGAAAGAAAGGTCGGGGAAAATAAGTAAATTAATAGAATTTAAAATATAAAATAGTAACGAAGGAGGTATAACGGAAATAGTAAGTTTAATTTAGGAATTGGACGCCTTCAAATTAAAAAGAATTTATAAAGGTAGCGATAAAAAAGAAGAAATTTATTACGAAAATTCAAAGAACGAAATAGTATAATTATATTATAAATATATTAAAAGACCCGAATAAACTTTAATTATTAGAGAAGTAGGCTAAAATATAAAGTTATTACCTAATAAATTTATTAAAATAATTACCCTTCAAATAAAACGAATAAGCAAACGAAATCGAAGATTATAGTAGTAAAATAAATATTTTTACCGACCGTTTCTTCCTAAAAGTAGAAGTCCCAATAAGGTATTTACTAAATTAAATTTAATTATTAAACGGCAATACCCTAGTATTTATTAATAATCTAATTATTAAGGAAAGTATTTGGGAAATCCTTTCGAAAATAGTGCTTAATAAAATATTAGGTATCGATTAATTTTCAAATAAAATTTTAAAGATATACGGAAAACCGTTTAAATAAGCGATAATAGTTTTCGCCGTAGCGAGCCTCCGGTTCGGATATTTCCTCTAATAATTTAAAAATATAAAAGTAATTATTTTTAAAAAATTTAGAAAAAGCGCTAAATAATAAAAATTAGCCGGAGTATAGCGGTTAATATTATTTTTAAATAACGTTAGAAAAATCTTTAAAACCTTTGTAATTAAGAAGTTAATATAAATAGCGGAAGAGTATAATCTCCTTTCAGAAAGTTAAATAGGTAATTGGGTAGGCCGTTTAACCGAATTTACCGTCCGAATAATTATTAATATAATTTATATAATATAAAAATTTAAAACCGTAATGTTTTTTATATTCTTCGATTTAAAGGGCGTATTTAATAGAATTAATTATAAGTAACTCTTATATACGTTATAGGAAATATAATTCCCGAAATAGATCTTCTAATAGGTTAATAATTTTATTATTAGAAGAAAAGGTTCTCTTTTCTTCGACGACGAAACTTCTTAATTTTATAATATTATAATAAATGTACTATAAGGCTCCCTCCTTTTACTAATCCTTTTTATTCTCTTTATTACTTTATTATATTATAAATTAATTATTATTTAAAACGCGATTATTATTAGCTTTATTAATAATATTAATATTATTATAATAGTTAAAATTATTGAGGAAAATTATCGGACGTTCTAAATAATATAAAATATTTATTCGGGTTAAGTAATTAAAAGAGGGATAGAATTCGAAGTAAATAAAACGGAATTTATATATTTTATATAAATAAGGGAATTAAGAACGGAAATTTTCTAAATTGGAGCAATTATATTTAAATTAATGGAATCGATTAAATTCTTTAAGGTTTAATTAAATTAGAAATTTAATTACTGAATATATATAGAAGTAATAAAAAAGAAAATAATCATATAAATAAATATACTAATATAATTAGTAGCGAAGATTTAAAATTATTCTTTTATACGAACGAGGGAGATTTATATTAAATATATTCGGAATATAATTATATATAGAATATTAATTTTCTACTAACCGACTAAAATTTATAGTAAATTACGAAGGATAGCGATTAAATTAGCTAAATACTAAACTAAATATTTGAAAATTATTATTAGGGCGTATAAAATTACGCTAATAAAGAATTTAAAAACGGAAACTTTTTATCCGCTATTCGATTTCTATTTTAATAAATGGGTTAGGGCCTTCGAAGAAAGGTTCGCCCGTATAAATTAAATAAGGTTCGTCCGAAGGACTATAATTTAGGTAATTAGCCGTATTTAAGTAAGGAGAGTAAAAGGTCGGCTACTTACTAATAGATTAGAAAGTAGTATTATTAAAATTAAATAGGTTAAAGAATAAATATTAATAGAGAAATTTTTAACAATTATAATAAGTCCGCCCCCGGTAACGGGGGTATAACCGCCCCTATTATAAATATTAGAGTTAATTACTATAAATTATAAAGGTTAATTAGAAGAAATAATAATAAGAAAGTAAGTATTATACTATAATTACTAATTAGCGGCGGCGGTAATTAAATTAGGCCGATAATATAAATTTATTATCGCTAACTTTAATCCGAAATTTAATAATAATATTATAAAATAATATATAATCGGTATAAAACGAAAAAAAAAAGAAGTTTAATAATCGGAAGATAATAACGAATAATATTTATTATTTAAAACGAAGAATTCCCTTTTTA
The DNA here is from genome assembly GCA_030685235.1 of Copromyces sp. CBS 386.78. NCBI lineage: Eukaryota > Fungi > Ascomycota > Sordariomycetes > Sordariales > Sordariaceae > Copromyces > Copromyces sp. CBS 386.78. The sequence continues at coordinate 9,052 of MU839312.1, forward strand.
CCTAAGTAAGGACGGAAATTATAAATTTCCAGTCCTTCCTCTTCCGGAAGAAAATTCCGGATATTATAATATTAATTTATTTTTATAGTACGGGTAAAGAAATTTTTATATATATTATCCTAAATTGTCTACGGATAGCCGACTATTAGATAATAATAGCCGATTAATTATAAACGAAAGAAGAATTCTAAATTTATTTAGATGATAGAACCCGAATTAAAAGAATCCTTTCGTAAGTATTATAATTTAGTAGATTGAATAAATACCGTTTAATAATCGAATTAGAAGGAGAATAGTATAATAAATTTGCGCGGTATTCGTAAATATATTCGATTATAATATTAGAATAAAAAAATATAGGAAAAATAGGAGGAGGAGGAATTAGATTGCGCTAATTATAGTAATTACTTAATTATAAAGGTAATACTAAAATAATTAATTAATATTTTTTGTAGGCGAAGAGTTTACGGAATATATTAAATATTAATTTTTAATTCCTAATAATTTTATAACGTTATTAAATTTAACCTTCGTTAGTTGGAAGGGGATTAATAAGGTTGTTAATTATTATTAGGGAATTAATATTAATATTTCTTCCGCTAAAACCGAAAATGGGAACGGTAGGACGATCGGCTAAAAATATTTCGTAATATCCCTTATACTAATAATTTTCGACCTTTATATTCCAATAATAAGGAAGGATATTAAGGTTATACGGAAGGCCGTCTATAATTAAACGCTTACGTACGTTTTTAAAAAAGTCGATATAAATATTACGGAAATAACGAATTAAAGGACCAATATTATTTTAGGAGCGGGATAAAATAATAATTGTAGTCTAAATAATATTATATTTATTATAATAACTTAACGGAATATTTAATATATATTTTATATTAGTAATAGAATAAATAGCGTTCTACTTACTAGCGTTTCGAAGAATATTAGAAAAGAAAACGAAAAGAAAATTGCGGGAGGAAATTTACTCTTAATATTAATATAATAAATATATTCCGTAAAGAATATACAGAATATGATTATATTAAAGGACGGAATATTATAAATATAATTAGTAAATTTTAAGTTATAATAGAAATAAAAAGTATAATAGACGATATTAATTAATATAATTAGCGGAAAGAAAGGGAGGCAAATGTAAAGATAAAAAGGATTTACCGGCCGGGAAGAAGGTTAAAGGCGGGGTTAAAAGTTAATACCCGGATAAAAGTTTAAAATTCGGGCGCCGGAGAAGAGGGGAGCGTAGGGGAGCGGGCGAATTTAAAGGACGGGGAATCTATTATATAAACGAAGTCGATATTATACTTAATAATATTATAATTAATATAAATTATAAGGCTTAAAGGGTTGGATATATAGTTGGAAGAACGGTTAGGAATATAATTAATAAAAGAGGACGTTATTTTAAAAATTAATTAAATAGGGAAGAAAGGAAAGTTCGAAAAATAGCGGCGGGGAAGAATTCTTATATAGAGGGAAAGGAGGGGCCTTTACGCTTATATAAATTTTAGTAGAATTATAAGAATTTAAAGGATAATAACGAAGCGGGAATAAAAGTAAATGATAGGGAAGGGACGATTATTATAGGTAGTTTAGGAGGAAGGAGCGGCGTACGAAAACGGTATTTCGATTATTTTAATATTAGATCGAAGGCGGTAGAGAGGAAGTAATTTATTTATTAAGGCGGTAGGTAAATACCGCTACAAATAGAATCGAAATAGAGTAGGCGCAATTCATTCGCGACTAAAAGGAGCTGGCGGTTTTTATCCGACGGCGCTTATCGCCGTACGGTTTCCTCTAGAGAACTAGGAGAAGTACCCTATGCTAATAAGGCGCTATAGATAAGTAGTATAGGGAATAAGACTATTATTATTATTATAAACGGGCGAATAAAGTTGAAGATTATAGTAGTAAAGTAAATATTTTTGCCGACCGTTTTTCCCCGAAGGTAAAAGTCTTAATAGGATTTTTATTAAATTGGATTTAATTATTAAACGGTAATACTTTAGTACCTATTAGTAATTTAATTATTAAAGAGGATATTCGGGAAGTATTTTCGAAGATGGCGTTAAATAAAGTATTGGGTATCGATTAGTTTTTAAATAAGTTTTTAAAAATTTGCAAAGAATTATTTAAGTATATAATAATAACTTTTACTATAGCCAATTTCCGGTTCGAATATTTCCTTTAATAATTTAAAAATACGAAAGTAGTTATTTTTAAAAAAATTGGAAAAAGTATTAAATAATAAAAGTTAGTTGGGGTATAGAGGTTTATATTGCTTTTGAGTAACGTTAGTAAAGTTTTTAAAATATTTATAGTAAAAAGGTTAATATAAGTAGTAGAAAAGTATAATTTCTTCCCGGAGGGTTAAATAAGTAATTAAGTAAATTATTTAATTAAATTCGCCGTCCGAGTAGTTACTAATACGGTTTATATAGTATAGAAGTTTAAAGTTATAATATTTTTCATACTCTTCGATTTAAAGAGTATATTCAATAGAGTTAATTATAAGTAACTTTCATATATACTATAGGAAATATAATTTTTAAGATAGATTTTCTAATATATTAATAATTTTATTATTAGGAGAAAAGGTTTTCTTTTTTTCGATAATGAAATTTTTTAATTTTATAATATTATAGTAGGCGTATTATAAAGTTCCTCCCTTTTATTAATCCTTTTTATTCTTTTTATTACTTTATTATATTATAAGTTAGTTATTATTTAAAATATAATTATTGTTAGTTTCGCCGACGATATTAATATTATTGTGGTAGTAAAGATTATTGAGGAAAATCATTGGATATTTTAAGTAGTATAGGATATTTATTTAGGTTAGGTAGTTGAGAGAGGGATAGAATTCGAAGTAAATAAAATAGAATTTATATATTTTATGCCGATAAGGGAATTAAGAATGGAAATTCTTTAAATTGGGGGAATTATATTTAAATTAATAGAATTGATTAAATTCTTTAGGGTTTAGCTAAATTAGAAATTTAATTATTAAATATATATAGAGGTAATAAAAAAGAAAGTAAGTACTTAGACGAATATATTAATACGATTAGTAGAGAAAATTTAGGGTTATTTTTTATACGAGCGAGGGAAATTTATATTAAGTATATTCGGAGCGCGATTATATATAGAGTATTAGTTTTCTATTAATTGATTAAGCGTTCACGTACGTCTCTGAGGAAATCGATGTAGGCGCTACGAAGACGACGGACTAAAGAGTTAAAATCGCTCTAGGAGCGGGATAAAACAACAACCGCAGCCTAAACGGCGTTGCGCTTATCGCAGCAACCCAACGGAGTGTCCAATATATACTTCGTATTAATAATAGGACAACTAGCGCTTTACTTACCGGCGTTTCGAAGAACGTTAGAGAAGAAAACGAAAAGAAGACCGCGGGAGGAAACTTATTCTTAGTATTAATATAATAAATATACTCCGTAGGGAATATACGGAATATAACTATATTGAAGGACGGAATATTATAAATATAGTCGGTAAATTTTATATTGTAGTAGAGGTAAGGAGTACACTGCAATAGACGGTATTAGTTAATGTAATTAATAGGGAGGAGGGGAGGCGAACGTAAGGATAAAGAGGATTTACCGGTTAGGGGGAAGGTTAAAGGCGGGGTTGGAAGTTAATATTTGGACGAGGGATTAAAGTTTAGGCGTTAGGGTAGAAAGGAATATAAGGGAACGGAAGAGTTCCGGGGACGGGGAATCTATTATACGGACGAAGTCGATATTATACTTAATAGTATTACAATTAATACGAATTATAAGGCTTAAAGGATTAAATATACGGCCGGGAGGATAATTAGGAATATAATTAATAAAACAAAACGCTATTTTAAAAATTAATTAGATAAGGAAGAAGGGGAAATTTGAAAAGTAATAGCGGAGAGGAATTTATATAGAAAGAAGGAAGGGGCCTTTATATTTATATAAATTTTAATAGAATCGTAGGAATTTAAGGGATAACGACGAGGCGGGAGTAAGGGTAAACGATAAGGAAGGGACGGTTATTATAAGTAGTTTGGGAAGAAGGAGCGGCGTATAAGAATAATATTTCGATTGTTTTAATATTAATCGAAAGCGGTAGAAAGGAAGTAATTTATTTATTAAAGTAGTAGGGAAATATTATTATAAATAGAATTAAAATAAAGTAGGCGTAATTTATTCGCGACCGAAAGGAGTTAACGGTTTTTATCCGACGGCGCTTATCGCCGTACGGTTTTTCTTCTAGAGAATTAGGAGAAGTACCTTATATTAATAAGGCGCTATAAATAAGTAGTACTTACCTAATAATATAAGGGTTAAAGTTATTATAGTACGATAGTCATACAACGGTATCTATATTTACTACGGTTATAGATTTGGATAGGGTGGTGCAACGGTTTAATAACCTGCAACTATGTTGCAACCGTCCCGCAACCGTTATAACATCTGCAACTATAGGATTTTTGCACATATAACGTAATTCCCAAAAAAATTCTTTTTTACAGCACAAAAAATTCACAAGGGGAAATCGCGAGGGTCACAAAGGGAAATCGCGAATCTAATTAGTCGACCTACTAGCTTCTAGAGGTCTTTCCTTTTTCTTTTGATTTTTTTTTTTTTTTTAATTTCAAAAGAACAATTTTTTTTGTAACAGCGAGGAATCGAACATGAGTCTGAAAATAAAGAACTACTTTATTAACCACTTGGCCACTAGGCCAAATTTCTTAAAGGAAGGGCTGGTTTTTCTTACTTATAAAGGGGAAGTTGATTTTTTTTTTTTTTTTTTTTCTCAAGACCCGTTCGGTAAACTTTTTTTGAAGTAAGATTTCTCCTTAAATAGAAGGCGCACAGACCTCTAGCCGGGTACAAAATAACCGCCAAGAAACGGCGCTCATTTTAGTACCCTTTTTATTTTTAGGGTTAGGGTTATTAGTAAAGAAAAAAACTTGGTCGTTTTCGCAAGAAATAACCCTCGCAACTACCCTTTATTAATTTTCTTTAAAGAATTTTCTGTGAAGGTGGGTCCAATTACGTCATATATGTAAAAACTTTATAGTTGCAAATGTTGCAACAGTTGCAGTACGGTTGCAGATTTTCTTACCGTTGCAACACAGTTGCACCACCGCTGCAGATGTTCAAACCGTTGTATAACTACTATACAACTAGAAAAGCATCCCTATATACCCCCAGCTAAGTATAGGGAATAAGACTATTATTATTATTATTAATTAATAAAAATTTATAATAAATTATAAGAAAGTCTATTTGTACGGTCACGATTGTCTATTTGAACGGTGATCCACTTTTTCCCTCACACATATCCCTAACCCTCGCGCGGCTACAGATGTCACATGTATTCTTTCGAAAATTTCGCCCAGAAATCTGGGCATTACCATTCTTTCATACGTGACATCAGACCGCAGGAAATACGGAAGAAATAGGAAGAAGAGGAATTAGATTATATTAATTATAATAATTATTTAGCTTTGAATATAGTACGCTAAAATACTTAATTAGTATTTATTCGTAGGCGAAGAGTTTGCGGAATATTTAAAATATTTACTTCTAATTTTTAATAATTTTACGACGCTATTTTATTTAATCGTTATTATTTAAAAGTGGACCGATAGGGTTATTTATTATTATAAGGAAACCGGTTCTAGTATTTCCATTATTAATTTTAGGGATAGGAGTAGTAGGACTATTAGATAAAAATATTTTATAATATCCTTTAGTATAATAGTCTTTAATTTTTATATTCCGGTAGCGTAGGAGAGTATTAGGGTTAAATAGGAGACTATTTATAGTTAAACGCTTACGTATAGTAAAAAAAAAAATCGGTAGTAACGCTACGGAAGCGACGAAAGATAAGGTTATAATTACTTTTTATATAAAATAAAGTAATAATTATAGCCTATACGGGATTACGCTTATTATAGAAATTTAAAGGAATATTTAATATACATTTTATATTAGTAATTATATAAGTAGTATTCTATTTAGTAGTATTTCGAAGAATATTAGAAGAGGAAACGAAAAAAGATTACGGGAGGAAATTTACTTTTAATATCGATATAATAAGTATTATCCGTAAAGATTTTATAGTATATAGAAAGGCTAGGGTTCAGGGCGTTATAAATTTAATTAGCGAACTTTACGGTATAATAAAAGTAAAATATATTACGGATAATATTAAATAATAAATTAGTATAGGGAAAAGGAAGTAAATATAGGGATAAAGAGGATTTATTAGTTAGTAGGAAATTTAAAGGTGGGGTTGGAGGCTAATACCCGAGCGAGGGACTAGAATTCGGGCGCGGAGGAAGAGGGGCGCGTAGGGGACGTAGGGAGTTTAAAGAAAAAGAATTTATTATTTTAATAAAGTTAATAGTATATTTAGTAATATTATAGTCGGTACGAATAATAAGGCTAAAATAGTTAGGGGTATAGCTAAATAGGCGGTCGGGGGTATAGTTAATAGAGGAGGACGCTATTTTAAAAATTAGTAGTATAAAAAGGAAAAGGAAAGTTTGAAAATTAATATTAAAGAGGAATTTAAATAATAATAATAGTCTTATTCCCTATACTATTTATTTATAGCGCCTTATTGGTATAGGGTACTTCTCCTCGTTCTCTAGAGGAAACCGTACGGCGATAAGCGCCGTCGGATAAAAACCGCCAGCTCCTTTCGGTCGCGAATAAATCGCGCCTACTCTATTTCGATTCTATTTATAGCGGTACTTACCTACCGCTTTAATAAATAAGCTACTTCCCTTCTACCGCCTTCGATCTAATACTAGAATAAATAAAATATTATTCTTATATACTATTCCTTCTTCCTAAACCGCTTATAGCAATCGTCCCTTCCCTATCGTTTACTTTTATTCCTACTTTATTGTTATCCTCTAAACTCCTATAATTCTATTAAAGTTTATATAAACGTAAGGGCCCCTTCCTTCCTTCTATATAAATTCCTCTTCGCCGCTATCTTTCGAATTTCCTTTTTTTCTTTATTTAACCAACTTTTAAAATAGCGTTTTCTTTTATTAACCGTACTCCCGACCGTCCTCCCAACTATATATCCAATCCTTTAAACTTCGTAATTCGTATTAATTATAATACTACTAAGTATAATATTAACTTTATCCGTATAATAAATTCCCCGTCCCCTAAATTCCTCCGTTCTCCCGCACCCCCCTCTACCCTAACGCCTGAATTCTAATCCCTCGTCCGGGTATTAATTTCTAACCCCGCCTTTAACCTTCCTTCCGGCCGGTAAATCTTCTTTATCCTTACGTTCGCCTCCCTTCTTCCTTACTAATTATATTAATTAACGCCATCTATTATATTCCTTACCTCTATTATAATATAAAATTTACTAATTATATTTATAATATTCCATCCTTTAATATAATTACATTTCGTATATTCTTTGCAGAATATACTTATTACGTTAATATTAAAAATAAGTTTCTTCCTATAATCTTTTTCGTTTTCTTTTCTAACGTTCTTCGAAACGCCGGCAAATAAAACGCTATTTATTCTATTACTAATACGAAATATATATTAAATATTCCATTAAATTATTATAATAAATATAATACTATTTAGGCTATAATTATTATTTTATCCTACTCTTAGAATAATTTAATCCCTTAATTCGTTATGTTCGTAGCGTTTATATCGACTTCTTTAGAAATGTACGTAAACGTTTAACCGAGGATAATCTCCTATACGACTCTAATATCCTTTTTTATTATTAGAATATAAAGGTCGAAGACTACTAATATAAAGGATATTGCGAAATATTCTTAGCCGACTATCCCTCCGCTCCCGTTTTCGGCTTTAATAAAAAAAAAAAATTATTAATTCTCCGATAGTAATTAATAGCCCTATTAGCCCCTTTCCGGCTAATAAAAATTAGGTTTAATAGTGCTATAAAATTATTAAGAATTAAGAATTAATATTTAATATACTTTACAAACTCCTCGTTTACAAATAAATATTAATTAGTTACTTCGGTACCGCCTTTATAATTAAATAACTATTATAATTAGTATAATTTAATTCCTCCTCTTCCTATCTTTCTTATACTCTTTTATTTTAGTATTATAATTGAATATATTTATAAATACCGTACGAATTTATTATACTACTCTCCCTTTAATTCGATTGCTAAATAGTATTCGTTTAGTTTATTAAACCGTAATATTTATAAAAGGATTTTTTCAATTCGGGTTCCGTCGTCCAAATAAATTTAAAGCTTTTCTTTCGTTCTTGTGCCCAGCCGGCTCACGGTCTTCAGCCGTGCCTGCCGGGCTGGGCCCACTTCTTCCTAGTACTATACTTAATTAATTTTTCCCCGCAATCGTTCGTAGCTCTATTTCCTTCTTCAATACAATATTATCTTTTCTCTCTCTCGCCTTCTTTATCCCTCTAGTCCAAGAGGTTATAAACCTTCTCGTACAAAGCACATTTATCTAAATACTATTACGCTTTCCGCAGCGTTTACAACCCCTTTTAGAAGTTATCGTACCTTCGTTTACGACGACGACCGACCTTTCGTTATAATTAAGCTAAATCGAAATGTATTTCTCGTTATAATTAAATTAAATTGAAGCGTATTTTTCGTTGTAATTAAATTAAATCGAAGTGTATTACCGACCTTTTATTATAATTAAATTAGATTACTATATATTCAATCCTCTTCGTTGTAATTAAATTAAATTAAAATATATTTAATTTTCTTTATTATAATTAAATTAAATTAAATTAAAGCGTAATCTCCGTTACAATCGAATTAAACTATTTCGCTTCCCCGACTTGTCGTCGTATTTAAATTAGATTACTTCGCTTTATATATTTCAAACGACCTAATTAAATTGATACAAAATTTGATAATTATTTCGATAATTACCTCCCGAAATCTATAAAAAATCCCTCTCCCCCCCAAAATCTCTAAAATAATTCCTCTCCTTTAATAACCCATTCATACCTAATCTATTAAATAAATATTTAAAGAATTGTATTATAGTAAACCTTCTATTCCGCCCTCCCCTACTAAGTTTAACCCCGATAGTAAACCCCTAAATACCGAATGGATAGTTGCTAAAGTTTATGCTAATAAAGACGACTTAGTCCGTTAAATTTAATATTAGCTAAATCTAATAGCTATAAGGATATTAGAATTAGAAGGAGTAGAAATCCGAAGTTGCAATAATAATAGATTATTATAGATTATTCGACTTCTTATAAATCAATTTTAAAATCTATATATCTGTAATAGATAAAGTTAAAAGAAATATTCCGATAAAGACGCTTTTAAATATATACTATCCTTTGAAATCATATTAAATTAATTATATTAAAACTTTAAACTTATAGTTATACCTTTAATAAATTCTTAGATAAAAATCCCTATGCCCTATAGTAAGTATTTAAATAAATTGTACTAATTATTTCAGAATTTAATAAGGGAAATACAGTTAAAGAATTTTATAATATAGATTAAAAATACTATAATAATCTACAAATATACTTTATTAAATATAATTAATTCTAAACGACGATTAAGAATATAGGTATTAATATAGACGAATATACTAAGTTAATTATTTTATTTAAAGGTTTAAAATCTTATAATCGTTACTAGGTTGAGAACTAGCGCGACTTAATAGACTCTAGCTTGCTAAATTATTAAGGTATCCTTAATAAAATTATAAAATTAGTGGACAAATAATAATTTAATACTTATTTCGCCGTTAATAAAAAAACGGTTATAACTGCATTTACTATTATACAACCCTCTTTAATAATTATTAGGATTAAGTGTTTAAACCTTAAGTACGGCCGTATATACAATGGTAGAGTTACTAACCCTTATTACAAACTTTACGGTTGTTACTACCCTAGAGGCAATGTAATATACTATAAGTTATATTTAGAACTCAATTTTAAAACCCTACGAACCGACTTATCCGTTAACCCCCAGGCTAATAGAGCAATATTATTATTCGATTCCGCCTTAGTAAGAAGAGCAACGAACCTAGCCTATAACGACGATATCTACTTCTCCCTAATAGCTATCACTAATTATAACGACGATTTTATTAATTATAATGACGATTTTATTAATTATAACGATAATTACGAAGATAATTTAATTAAAACTATAGATAGTTTAGCTTTAATAGTATCGCTAAGAGATAATAGAAACTAGGTCTATTTAGATATAAGTACTTCTAACTATTTCTTTAATAATAAAAAATAGTTTTTATCTATTAATAAATTCGATAAACTAATATCTTTTAACGCCGTAAACGGAGGTAGAGTACAATTAATATATAAAGGTAAAATCGTATTAACCTATACCTATCTAAATAATTAAATAGCTAATCTCCTCTTACATAATATTATTCTCGCTAAGAATACCCCGATAAACCTTATTTTAGTAGGATAATTAAAAAGAGCGGAATTCGTTATTAACGGTAAGAATAACGAGATAATTATTGAAAAAAGCGGCTAAGTAGTTGTCCAATTTCGATAGTATATAAATATTATACTATTTAATATTTATACGATCCTTAAACTAAAAGAGTTCCTAATTTATATTATAATTAAAATTATCGCGCTTGCTTCGCTAAGTATTATTAATTATACTATTATATACCGCCGTTTTATATATGTAAGTATATAGAGAATCCTGCTAGTATACCAGAAAGCAGGAATCCCAATTAGCAGGAAAGAAGTTGAGGTATATAAATATTACTATTACTATTTGGGCAAGTCAACCAAAATTATTTTATACGACCCCTTATTTCTTACTTTAAGGGTATTCGCCGAAATCTATATTAATTCTATCCCGTATAAATTAGAGGGGCTGGGAGGTTAGAATTATATAATATATATTATAGATTGATATTTATAATACTAATAGTATTTCACACTTAATAAAAAGTTGGATAACTTCGAAAAATTCATTTATTTTATTATATAGTTAGAAAAATAAATTGGTATTTATATCTAAGTAGTCTATATTGATAATAGTATAGAGTTTTCGATTAATAAATTGAAAATCTAGTATAGAAAGTATAGTAAAATACTAGTAACCATAGTCCTTGGTTGCCTAGAATAAAATCTTATATTAGAACGTTACGGCTATACTATTGTAAAAGGTATTTGTACGTCAAATTTCGAAGTAATCTTCCTAAAGTTGTATTAGTTATTTACTAAGGCGGCCTATATACTTATTTTTAACTAGCTTCCCTATTTAACCTTAGGTAATATATTATTATTAGAGGTCTTTAAAGAATTAATCGGCTACCTAATAAATTAATACTAATTTAATATTCGTTATTTAAGGGTATACGGAACTATAACCTATATTTATATTAATAACGGGAAATAAAGGCCCAAGGGCCGAAAGATAATAGCGAAAATTATTATTAGGAAATTATATAGATATAAGGGACTGACGGGAAAAGTCTATAAAATTCGATTAAATAATAGTAGTAAAATAATTAGAATGTATAATACTAAATTTATTAAGGAAAAATATCTATTAAACCTTATTAATATAAATCCAACCCTAATATCGTTTAAAGCGACCTTTAACGATACCTACCTCTACGAAGGATCTACTACATTTATATTCGAATACGAAACATACTTTAATATAAGAAATACTTCCTTTCTTCGAACTTCGATAATACTATCTATATTGACCTAAGGCACAATATTTGCAATGCTTAACAAAATATTTACAATGCCTACCTAGAAGATTCTAACCGCCTTAAACGCTTACCCAATACCTAATACTATACTAAATAGATTGCTCTAACTTCCTACGAGTGTCTAACCGACCGAAACCCTATTCTACTACTAATACACGAAGACGAAAAAATAAAGGACTACGTAAATATAATACCAAGTATTTTCCTTAATGAGGATAGCAAATTCACGATCCTAGATATATTGTATCTTCCCCCTAGACGAAGGATATTAATAAAATGCAAAGTAATTAGCCCGCTACCTATTCCGCTACCTAGGAAGTCTTTAAAACCCCGTGGCGAATTATAGAATAAAAATAATTAATAGGATATATACGATTTTAACGGTAACTTGGTAATGAGAGGCAATAAAGTGGCGAGGTATTATACTACTATTACCCTAATTGCTATAGAGGATATACATTTAAAACTGCTAATTGAGATAGACTTTTACTTACTCTTAGCTACAATTAGTTAAATACCCTACCTACCGAAATTATATAAAAATACTATTAAACGAAACGACTTTAAAACCTTATAGTATTTAGTAATAAAGGAGTAAGTAAATAAGTTAATAGCGTTCGGCATATAGGATTTCGTCGATTTACTAAATAGTATTAAAGTTATACCGGGTAAATAGGTATTAGACCAGAAGTTATAATAATTGGCGAATAGTTGAAGAATAGGGTAAAGTAGGTTATATATAGCAATTTTAAATATAGTAATTATATGCCGTACGAAGTATATTCGGCTATTATCTATATATTTAATATAAGGATCTTTATTATACTAGTAGCGATTATAGACTTAAAATACTGCTAATTTAATATAGTAGTAGTATATTTAAATACTTTAATATTTAAAAACGAAATTATCTATATTAAATAACCGACGGGCTTCGAAAATAGTATTAGAAGAATTTATCGATTTAATAAAGTACTATATAATTTATAGAAATTAGCGATCTAGTAGTATAAAATAATAATCCTAAAAATAAAAATTCTTAATTTCGAACCGTTTACTATAGATAATTATATTTTCAAGAACGAGAAGATAAGTATTATTATCTTTCTATATATTAACGACCTTCTAATTGCCAGTTTAATCTAAACGGCTATTAATGCCGTCGTTAATACCTTTAATATAGTGTTCGAGCTAAAGGATATTGGTAATGCCTCTTCCTTCTTAAGTTACTTAATCGTTAAAGACCGACCTAACTATTATATTTATTTTTATTAAGAAGTATACTTAAAGAAGATTATAGAACGTTTTAATAAGGGAAAGTTAAATGTAATCTTTACCCTATAATTACCTAATAAATTCGACCTACCGAAACCTAGATAGGAAGTTAATAAAATTATTAGTACAACGAAGGATTATTAAAAATAAACGGGCAGCCTAAACTTTCTATCCTTCTATATAAGACTAGATATTATATATATAATTATAAGGCTATATAAAGCTAACGCGGGCCCTTCAAAAGAATACTAAAAATTAAATCAATACCTATAGCGGTATCTTAACGCCAATCTCAATAAAGGTCTAAAATACAGTGGCCGGTTTCCTATCGACAACTTAAAATTCTATACTTATAGTAATACTTCTTTTATAAACAACTTATTTATAAGAATTTCGGTTAGAGGATATATAATTATACTAGCGGGCATACTAATTATTTAGAAATTAAAGAAGTAGATTCTAATTACGCTATCGACTTTAGAAGCAGAATTCGTTAACTTAACTCCTATGGCAAAGGCTTTATACTAGGCTAGAAATATATTAAAAGAAGCAAGATTTAACTAACCAAAACCGTAAATCTTATTTATAAACTTAGCAAACGCCAGGTATATTATATTTAACCCGGCCTAAACTGCCCGTACTTACTACTTAAATCTTTGTTATAAATAGATTATTAGCGTAATAGCGAAGGGAAATTTTCATTTAATTTATATTGCTAATAAGGATATAATTGTTAACAGGCTAATTAAGGGGTTAGATAAAATAGTATACGAATATTTCGTATAATAATTAGGTATAGTATTACCTCCTAAAATAATTTAAATTAGATTAATAAGAAATAATAGGGGTTAGAGCGCAGGTTTTCGGTACAAACGACTCTTTAGAAAGATAGCGATATTTAAGATCCGTATATAGATAGTTACTTCTTTTTTCTTATATTTTTTCTAGTATTGGAGGGGTTATTTTGTGCCTAGCCGGCTTACGGTCTTCAGCCGTGCCTGCCGGGCTAGGCCCACTTCTTCCCAGTACTATACTTAGCTAGTTTTTCCCCGCGATCGTTCGTAGCTCTGTTTCCTTCTTCAATACAATATCATCTTTTCTCTCTCTCGCCTTCTTTGTCCCTCTGGTCCAAGATTCGTTTATAGTTAATCGGTCGCCGTTATTTAATAGTCGACTATCCGTAAATAATTTAAGATAATATATGTAAAGGTTTCTTTATTTACTTTATAAGAGTAGATTAATATTATAATATTTGGGGCTTTCCTTCGGAAGAGGAAGGATTGGAAATTGATAATTTCCGTCTTTACTTAGGTAAGAAGGGAATTCTTCGCTTTAAATAATAAATATTATTTAATATCGTCCTCCAATTATTAAACTTCGTTCCTCTTTTATTTCGTACCGATTATATACTATTTTATAATATTACTATTAAATTTCGGATTAAAGTCGGTAATAGTAAATTCGTACTATCGGCTTAATTTAATTATTATTACCGCTAATTAATAATTATAGTATAACACTTATTTTCTTATTATTATTTCTTTTAATTACCCTTTACAATTTATAGTAATTAATTCTAATATTTATGATAAGGGCGGTAGTACCCCTATTACCGGAGGCGGACCTATTATAATCGTTAAGAATTTCTCTATTAATACCTATTCTTTAATTTACCTAATTTTAACGGTATTACTTTTTCATTTATCGGTAAATAATCGATTTTTTATTTTCCTTATTTAAATATAATTAATTACCTAAATTACAATCCTTCGGACGAACCTTATTTAATTCGTATAGGTAAACGTTTTTTCGAAGGCCCTAACCCGCTTATTAAAATAGAGGTTGAATAATAGATAAAAGGTTTCTATTTTTAAATTCTTTATTAGCGTAATTTTATACGCCCCAATAATTTTTAAATATTTAATTTAGTATTTAGCTAACCCAATCGTTATCCTTTATAATTTATTATAAATTTTAATCAGCTAATAGAAAGTTAATACTCTGTATACAATTATATTCCGAATATATTTAATATAAATCTCCTTTATTCGTATAAAAAAATAACTTTAAATTTTTACTACTAATTATATTAGTATATTCATTTGCATAGCTATTTTATTTTTACTATTTCTACGTATATTCAATAATTAAGATTCCAATCAAACTAACCCCTAAGGAATTTAATCGATTCCGTTAATTTAAATACAATTCCTCTAATTTAACAAATTTCCATTTTTAATTCCCTCGTCCGTATAAAATACATAAATTCTATTTTATTTACTTCGAATTCCATCCCTCTCTTAATTACCTAACTCGAATAAATATTCTATATTATTTAGAGCATCTAATAATTTTCCTCGGTAATTTTAATTACTATAATAATATTAATATCGTTAGCGAAACCAACGGTAATTACATTTTAAATAATAACTAACTTATAATATAATAAAATAATAAAAAGAATAAAAAGGATTAGTAAAAGGGGGGAACTTTATAATATACTTACTACGATATTATAAGGTTAAAAAATTTCGTCGTCGAAAAAAAGAGAACTTTTCCTTCTAATAACGAAATTATTAACCTATTAGAAAATCTATTTTAGGAATTGCATTTTAGATTTTACTTATTGTAGATGCTAAGCTGTATTCCACCTACTATAAATGATTATATTTTGACAGTCTACTATAAATGCCAAGCTATATTCCACCTATTGTAAATGATTATATTTTGACGGTCTACTCTAAATAATAAGCTGGACTCTACCTACTATAAACGTTAAAATTTTGACGGTCTACTCTAAATAATAAGCTGGATTCTACCTACTATAAACGTTAAAATTTTAACGGTCTACTATAAATAATAAGCTGGATTCTACCTGCCGTAAACGTTAAAATTTTGACAGTCTATTGTAAATGATAAGCTGGATTCTACCTACTGTAAACGTTAAAATTTTAACGGTCTATTATAAATAATAAGCTAGATTCTATAATAAATAACTACTTTTTATCCTATAAATTATTATATATTTAAATTCTAGTACCCTTAAGATATTTTAATTTTAAATTCTTTTCTAAGTTATTTAAATTATTTTATTTTCAAAGGAATTAGAATTAAAACGACGCCGAAACCGGAAACGCCGATTTCTGGTCAGGAAGTGCTCTAAAACGAAAACCGACAACGGTAATCGACTCAGGAAGGTCATTTACCCCCTCCACAATATCCTACGACGACCGTAATAATAACGTTGAACCGTCGCTACCGATAACGATTAATAAAGGTGCGAGTAGGTTCGAAAATAGCGTTTATAACCCCTTCGGAAGTATTTTAAAATATAACGACCCCTACGCCGTATTTACTATAAAAATTTCGGAAAAAACGGAGGAAGACGATAAAACTATAAAAAAATTTATTACTATAGCGAATAAAATTATAAATTACGCTACTATAATAACCGACGACCGTTACTAAATTCGAAAATTCCTTTTCGAATTCGCAAAAACTTTTACGAAGAAAAGTAAATATAAAATACTTAAAGTAAATAAGGCCGCCGAAGTCTAATTTATTAACATAGTCTTCCCTTGGGCGGAGCTGGATATGCCCGAGGGAGGCAGTGAAACGCCCATCTTTTAAAATACTTATTAGTTAAGTTTTTTAAAATCGGAAATTCTTCCTTACTAGAGGCCGTAGGACACGGCCTCTACTCTGAAATTTAAATCTTTTATATTATTTTTATTATTATTATTCTTTTTATTTTATTTTCATTCTTTATATTATTTTTATTTTTATTTTTATTTTTATTTTTATTTTTATATTATTTTTATTATTATTATTCTTTTTATTTTATTTTCATTCTTTATATTATTTTTATTTTTATTTTTATTTTTATTTTTATTTTTAATTTTTATTTTTATTTTTATTTTTATTTTTATTTTTAATTTTTATTTTTATTTTTATTTTTATTTTTATTTTTATTTTTATTTTTATTTTTATTTTTATTTTTATTTTTATTTTTATTTTTATTTT
>MU839313.1:0-25706 GCA_030685235.1 Copromyces sp. CBS 386.78
TTGGGGTGCATTAGTGTGCCTTGGCGCGCGGGAAGGGTGGGGCTACGGTGCCGGAAGACATTCATTACGGTGCGAAAAGACATTCTCTTAATTATTAGTAGTTGGGTAAAATACGGAGGAAAGCTTAAAAACTATTTCTAAATAGGAGGATAGAACTCTCTAGAATTGTAAAACGAATTAGGAGCCGCGATCTAATATAATAGAGTCCGGTAAACTATAAATACTATAAATCTTTTCGATAAACCGGTTTGCCAATTCTTCGGCCGTAAGGCCAACTATGGGAATAAAGTATCGTATTTTCGTTAAGCGGTTAACGACGACGGCTATATATTTAAATTCCTATCCCTAATGTACGTAAGGCGTTAAAGGGGTAATATAATTTATAAAAATATCTTTCTATAGGGTGAAGGGCATTGCTAACGGTTTTAAAAATCTATAAAAGGAGTATTATAATGGTTTAGATTTAATATACGGTAGGTAGGCCTTATAATAGGCTTAAATAGTACTAAATATCCCTAATTAAAAGAAAAATTAAAAGAATAATAAGTAGGTCTTTTTACGACCCGGGTAACTAATAGACGGCGAATCGTATATATAACGGAAGAATTAGAATTAAAGCTTAATATTATTAAGGTCGATAATAATAGTATTTCGAAAGTATATTCGTCCTTATATTACCCTATATTTAATGAAAAATACTTTCTTCAAATAATCCTTTACCTCCTTAAATTACGTACGACGACTGAGGTCTAATAGGTAAGCGAATAAATCTTATAAAAATACCGATTTTTCGTAACTTTCTATAATTAAATCGTTAGTAAATTTATTATTTATTACTTTTAGGTTGTAAATATATTCGGTTCTAATATTAATAACTTCCTTTCCGTTTTTTAAAACGAAAGCTCTATTTACGAAAATATTATAATTAAATAAAACCTTATTTCTAACTAATAACCGCTCGTCGGCCTTATCTTTAGGTAAATCCTCTAATTTCCTATTTAAAACGTTAGGGCGTATTTATAATAAACCCGGTCGGTATTTAATTATAAAATTAAATTATAAAAGGAAATAGGATTACTATATATAGTAGGGAATTAATTATTTATTAATTATAAAAATCTTTAAAGTTTTATAGTCTGTAAGGACTTTAAATAATTATTATACCCCTTCGAATTCGGGGCGCTACTCTTTTAGAGCCTTAATAATAATAAATAATTTTTTATTATAAATATTATAATTATATTCGGTTAAAGAATACTGCTAATGAAAATAGGTAATAGGGCGAAGGATATTATTATTATCGTATTATAATAACGTACTTCTATATACTTAATTAGAAATATCCGTTTTTACAATAATTTATTTTAATTAATTGTAAATCCGAAGTACGGGTCTATTTGTAAAAACTTTTTTTAATACTTAGAAAGATTTTTAATACGGTTCCTCCTATTCCTATCTTGCTATTTTTTTAATTAATTTATATAACAGGCTAGCGATAATAGAAAAATATTTAATAAAACGACGGTAGAAATTAGCGAATTTTAAAAAACGTTAAAGCGACCTCTTAGAGTTTAAAACTTCCTATATCGTAATTACAAAAACTTTCTCCGGGTTTATTTCGAAACTTCTTAGAGTAATAATAAAACTTAAATATTTAATTCGCTACGTATAGAATTCGTACTTATTAATATTAATTTAGAACCCTACTTTAATTATCTTTTATAAAACTTCTCTAATATATTTTTTATATTCTTCTTCGTTATTAGAATAAATTAAAATATCGTCGAAATAAGTAGTGGCGTAAACGTCGAAAATATTATATAAAACGTTATTAATATAATTTTAAAAAGTTCCCGGCGTACCCTATAAACTGAAAGGATATATAATAAATTTATAGAAGTTAAAACGGGTAATAAAAGCGGTAAACTATTTATACCCCTCTTTAATATAGATCCTATTGAACGTAGCGATAATATCGAACTTCGTAAAAATCTTTACCTTATAAATTATATTAAAGGTCTCTTTAATTAGCGGCAACGGGTAATGTATTTTTAATATAATATTATTAATATTATAATAATTTATATAAATGCGGATTCTACTTCCGGGTTTTTTAATTAATAAGAGGGGGGAAGCCGCTATAAATTATAATAACTGGATAAACTTCTTCCTTAAATTATTATTAATCTATTTTTTAATAACGATTACTTTTATAGGTAATATATATTAAAGTTATATATTAGGAAGTTACTCTCCCGGCTATAATTCGATCTTATAATCGTATAAATAATAGGGAGGGATTTCTTCCGTTAGTAAGGGTAAGAAAGTAGCGATTTCGCTAATGTACTTCTATCCTTTAAAATAGTTTAAAATTTTAATAATCTCCTCCCTAGTTTTTAATAGTCGGTCTATTTTATTGAAAAACTTTTTTATATCCTCTTCGTCGATTTTAATTAAATATATTTATTAGATAATTTCTTCGTATACGGGTAGGTCGGATTCGAAATTTCTAATAAAGTTGACCGCTTTGGCCAAAATTATAGCTTTATAAATATCTTCTAAAATATAAATGCCAATTATTTTATTAATAAAATTATAGAGTACGGGGGGTAAACTTTCCTTATATTTCCTTCTATCGCCTTTTATAATATTATTAATTATTTCTTCGGTTAAATTTAAATCTTAAAAATCCGTTATAGCCGCTAGCTTTTCAATTTTAGTATAATTTATAACGTACGCTTATAATTATTCCTTCTCGTAAATAAAATTAAATATAATTATATTAAATATTTTAATATTGTTAGAATTAAATTTGCAATTAGGTTTACGAAAACGGCGGTACTAGGGGCGATTTATATTAAATAAAACGTAGCAGTTATTTATACGTATATAAGGCTTATAAAGTATAGGGCTCTTAATTTTAATAAGGAAAGCGGCGGTACCGGTGATAGTAATTTTAAATTTAGCCTTCCGGGCTATTAGCGCTTTAATAGGGGCGGGGACTATACGGTAATCGGTTTTGAAATCGATTTTAAGTTTAATAGTAGTAGGAGGGAATTCGGGAACGGATATAAATTTTAGAACGGGTTCTATTACAATTTTTTTAATCTTCTTTTTCTTAATAATTAGAGGGCGAAATTTGGTTTCTTCCTTTTTAATAAGAGAATGTCTTTTCGCACCGTCATAAAAGTCTTCCGGCACCGTCACCCCACCCACTTATACCCTTCCCGCGCGCTAATACACACCAAAATTTTTGAGCCAATCAAATCGCTCGCATCCATCTGAGTCTCCACACTCTACTTCGCAATTGTATTCTTTCATGTGCACCCAGATGTGCACCCAGATTGGCCACTTTACAGCGCACTTTACAGGGCACTTAGCGGTACGGTCGTACACGGTCGTACATCGCTCAATTGAATCGCTCAACGACTGTTAGCGATTGTCAGCGACTGTCAGCTAGATGATAGCGCTTTGTTTACTTGGTGATATCTCGTGATGCGCGCGATGGTGGTTTGATTGATTATGGGGAGGGAGGTGGTGATGGTGATGGAGGAGGAAGCGATACGATGCGACGATGTAAATCGCTAAGTATAACGATTACGAAATCTGGCCTGTGTAGGGGTTTGAATGTGTAACGGGCTGTAATCTGGGGGCTTGGCGGGCGCGGTACGGTTTGTTGACGCCAAGACCTGTCGATTGTGGAGATTCAGATGGATGCGAGCGATTTAATTGGCTTAAAAATTTTGGTGTGCATTAGCGTGTGCTTGGCGTGCGGGATGGGTGGGGTGACGGTGCCGGAAGACTTTTATGACGGTGCGAAAAGACATTCTCTTTAATAATTGGAGAAGGAAATTCGGTTTTATTCTTTTTAATTAGCGGGATAGGTATTTAGTAGACGGAGGCTATTGAAACTTAGTTAGTAAAGGCTTTAAATATTACTATTTAATATTTAGGGAAATCCGCTAGTAAATAGCGGCCTTAATAAATAGTATAATTAAAATATATATTATATTATTCGTAATCGATTTCTAGCCGATAGTAGTATATTTATAGGAAGCTTAAAATAATTAGGTATTTCCTAAAAATATTATAAATTAAGAAGGTAATAGTCTCTTTATAATGATTAATCTAGAATTTAGTTATTATTCCTTTAGAAATAATACTTTTAATTACTCTATTAGTAAGAATGAATTTTTTCGCTTTTAATAATTGGAAATAGGGAAGGTTATTCTTAATAATAAAAGAACGATTAATAAACGTAAAAGTAGAATAACCGCTATTAATAAAGGTAATATAATAGTTTTTATATAAACGGATTATAATATAAAAGGATAAAAGTATTAAATTTGGGGAAGTAAAATTATTTAATAATTAAATTTTAATTTCCTTTAAAATTTTTAATTCTATAGAATTTAAAATTTATTTCTTAAATATAACCCGGCTAAATTTCTATACGCGATTATATATAAAGGCTAGGCGTTTTCCTAATTATTATAATATTTTCTACTAATAGTAGGCTCGGCGGGGGTTAGAATAACCGGGGTAATTAAAATGGTATCGGCGGCGTAGATTTATTTTTAATTATAACCCTTACTACGACCTTTATTCTTTAATTTCTTATTAACGGAATATTAAAGGCTTTAAAAATTATAATTAACCGAAGTAGTATAATTGCGGGCTATATAACCGGGCTTACTATAACGACGGTAGAAGCTATTGTAAGAACGTTAATTAAAAATATTTTTATAAATAAAAATTACGAGATTAACGGTATCCAAATCTATTTTATTACTACCTTAGCTAATAGGAATATTATTAGTAGAAATTTTAGTACTAGAACGATTTCCGCTACTATTATTATTATTACTAGTACTATTACTAGGATTAAAGAAATAGTTTACTATTTTTTAATAATAATCTACGTTTTTAAAGTTGTTAGCGACGTTATAATAAATTTCGAACCAATATTTAAAATTATTATTGGAGAGAAGGTTGCGGTAAGTAAAAACGTTATAAAAACGTTTATTAATTTTATTCCGGAAATAATAGACCTTTATCGAATTATTAAAACTATAGAAATTTATTAAATTAATTAATTCAAATTCGAAATTTATAAAAAATATATTCTTTATATATAGTTTTTATAAACGGCGGCCGGCGTTTATTTTAAAATTTATATTCTAAAAACGAAAAATTAAATATTCTATAAATTTAACGTTTATTTTCCAACGCTAATTTGCTTTATCGGGGTCTAATTAGATTACATCTAAATTATTTTAAATACCGAATAAAATTTCGGGTCCGAGAAGTATAATAGTATAGATAATTCTAATATTTTTAAAAGAATAAAGGGCGGCATTACATTTCTATTAGGATTAAATTTAGAAACGCTAAGCCTTAAAGATTTTATATTTATAAATAGGACTACTAGTCTCTTTACCGGTAAAAATAGGCGGGTTTTCTACCGTTTAACGAAGAGAAGAAAATATAGCTACTTTCGTAATTATATTATTAATAGAAGAAGAAACTTATACTTTAAAAGTATTATATTCTACGAATAAAATATCGTAAGCGGACTTGAAATTAATGTAATTGAAGTTCTTTTAATCGAAGTTAGACTAAGTATTATTGGTTATTTAGTAGACAATTTTAAATTCCTCCTTAGAATATTCGAAGTCGTTAGTAATATTATTATAAAATACGAAGTTAGTATAATAAAAGTAATTAAAGGGTATAATAATAAATTAGAAAGTAAGGTAGTAAATAATAACGGCCGCGTTTTCGAAGTATTTATAAAGAATAAATAAGCCGTTCTCTTAGTCGAAACCTTTAAAGAGGTTAATAAAGGTTATATTATTAAGAATTTTAAAAAGCGCGGTATAGTAAATTGCAATATCGAATTCAATTTTGAAAGTTTTATTAAGGGCGGAATATAGCGAATTTAAATCGAAAGCGCTATTCCTAAGAGTTACAAAATTAAAGAAATTACCGCTACTAAAACTACTATTGAGGGAGAAAAGGGCGGGATTATTATCGTTGTAAAGTATAAAATAAAAGAAAAGTAATTATTCGAAACGAAAGAAGGGTAAAGGTCCGTAATTAGGACTATTTAATAAAAAAGAAAGTCCGCTATTAAGACTATTTAGGGTAATTAAAGATAAGCGATCTCTTATCTATTAGATAAAGAGTACTTTCCTTTACGTACTAGTAAAGGGATATTGGAATTTTAATTGGGCGATTATTATAATTACGACTATCGATGCTTGGGGGGGTATTAGGCTTAGCGATTTGTAACGAAGCGATCCCTATATACGCGCGATTGAAAAATAATTGCGATAAATAGGTTTATACTATAAATGCAATAATTAAAAAGTATAATTAATTATTATAGGTAGAGAGCGAGAGGTTGGGTATAGATATTAGATATACGTAATTATACGAAGGAAGAAGAGGAAGAGTATAAGGTACGCTCGGGAGATAAGCCTTTATAGGATTCGAACTATAAACCCCAGTAGGTCTATAACGGGAGGCCACAGCCAATTAACCGAGGTAGTAACAATAGTCTTAGAGAGCTACTATCACCAGCACATGCAACATAGGTTAATCCTGTAATAATAATCGCTCAATTAAAATTCCAATATCCCTTTACTAGTACGTAAGGGAAAGTACTCTTTATTTAATAAATAAGAGATCGCCTATTTTTAATTGCCTTAAATAGTCCTAATAATAGACCTTTATTTTAAATAGTCCTAATTGCGGACCTTTATTTTTCTTTTATTTCGAACAGTTATTTCTCTTTTATTTTATATTTTATAATAATAGTAATCCCGCCTTTTTTTCTCTTAACGGTAGTACTAATAGCGGTAATTTTCCTAACCTTTCTATTCTTATTACTAGTAACGGTAACCTATTTAATTTAAAATTGTTATATTCTACTATTAATACCCTTAATAGCGAGCTCGATACTATAGTCTATCGCGCCGCGCTTTTCGAACTCCCCTAACCCGCTATTATAGTTCTTACTAATTTTTTCGAAGGTTTTAATTAATTAAAAGGTCTCCTAATCTCGTATAAATATTTCGAAGTAACTTCTCTTTTCTTTTAAACCCCCGCTTTCTACTCTATTATTATACTTTTTAATCGCTTTTATTGTACTAACTTCGAATACTATAACGATTTCGAAAGTAATTTCTAATATTTTAAAGAAGAATTTAAAATTGTCCGCTAAATAGCCGACGACGTTTAATTTAATTTTAATTAAAAAATTTCGACTATATTAATTTTAAGTCCGCTTATAATACTTTATTTATAGAATATAATACTTTTAAAATATAAATTTCCTTTTTTTTTCTTCCTCCGTTAGTAATATAATGGTAAAAGTAATTATATCTTTTTCTCTTCGCTAAACGGTAAAAAACCTGCCTATTTTTACCGGTAAAGAGACTAGTAGTCCTATTTATAAATATAAAATCTTTAAGGCTTAGCGTTTCTAAATTTAATCCTAATAGAAATGTAATGCCGCCCTTTATTCTTTTAAAAATATTGGAATTATCTATACTATTATATTTCTAGGACCCAAAATTTTATCCGGTATTTAGGATAATTTAAATATAATTTAATCGGACTTTAATAAAGCGAATTAGCGTTAGAAGATAAGCGTTAAATTTATAGAATATTTAGTTTTTTATTTCTAGAACGTAAATTTTAAAATAGACGCTAGCCGCTACTTATAAGAATTATATATAAAGAATATATTTTTCGTAGATTTCGAATTTAAATTAATTAATTTAATAAACCTCTACGGTTTTAATAATTTAATAAAAGTCTATTATTTCCGGAATAAGATTAATAAACGTCTTTGTAACGCCTTCGTTTACCGCAACCTTCTTCCTGATAACGATTTTAAATATTAGTTCGAAATTTATTATAATATTGCTAGTAATTTTAAAAACGCGGATTATCATTAGAAAATAGCAAACTATTTCCTTAATCTTAATAGTAATACTAATAATAATAATAATAATAGCGGAGGTCGTTTTAACGTTAAACTTTCTACCGATAACGTCCCTATTAACTAGGGTAATAATAAAATAGATTTAAACGCCGTTAATTTTGTAATTTTTATTTATAAAAATATTTTCGACTAATATTCTTATAATAACTTCTATTATTATTATAGTAAACCCGGCTATATTGCCCGCAATTATATTATTTTAATTAATTATAATTCCTAAGGCCCTTAATACTCTACTAATAAAAAGTCGAAGAATAAAAGTCGTAATAAAAGTCGTAATTAAAAATAGGTCCGCGCCGCTAATACCGCTTTAATTACTTTAACTATTCTAGCCGCCCCTATTAAGCCCGCCGCTAATAAAAAATATTATAACAATTAAAAAAATGCTTAGCCTCTATATATAATTGTATATAGAAGTTTAGCCGGGTTATATTTAAAAGACGAATTTTAAGTTCTATAGAGTTAAAGGGTTTAGAGGAAATTAAAATTCAATTATTAAATAATTCTACTTTTTTAAATTTAATATTCTTATCTTCTTATATTATAATCCGTTTGCGCAAAAACTATTATATTACCTTTATTAATAGCGGTTATTCTATTTTCGCATTTATTAATTGCTCTTTTATTATTAAAAATAATTTTCCCCGTTTCTAATTATTAAAAGCGAAGAAATTCGTTCTTATTAATAAAGTGGTTAAGGGTATTATTTTTAAAGGAGTAATAGCTAAACTCTAAATCGGCTATTACGAAGAAACTATTACCTTCTTAGTTTATAATATTTTTAAGAAGCATTTAATTATTTTAAACTTTTTATAAATATAATACTATCGGCTAGAAATCGATTATAAATAATGTAGTATATACTTTAGCTATACCGCTTACTAAGGCCGCTATTTATTAATAAATCTCCTTAAATATTAAACGGTAGTACTTAGAACCTTTACTAACCGGGTTTCGGTAGCTTTTATCCGCTAAATACCTATCCTACTAATTAAGAAAGAAGAAACCGAATCTCCTTCTCTAATTATTAAGAAGGAGGAGACCGAATTTCGCCTTTTAATTATTAAGAAAGAGAAGATTAAAAAAATCGTGGCGGAACCTATTCTAAAACCTTTATCTACTCCCGAATTCTTTCTTACTACTATATTTAAAATCGATCCTAAGACCGGCTACCGTATAGTCCCCACTCCTATTAAAGCGCTAATAACCCAGAAAGCTAAATTTAAAGTCGTTATTACTAGTACCGCTGCTCTTTTTATTAAAATTAAAAGCTCCGCGCTTTACGAGCCTTATATATATATAAGTAGCCGCTACGTTTTAACTAGCGCGAGTCGCCCCCAATACCGCCGTCTTTATAAGCCCGATTATAAATTTAACCCTAATAATATTAGGGTATTTAATATAATTGTATTTAATTTTATTTGTAAGAAAGAGTAATTATAGCTATACGTTACGAATTACGCCGAAATTGAAAGGCTAGCAATTATAGCGGATCTTTAAAATCTAAATTTGACCGAGGAAATAATTAATAATATTATAGAAAGTAATAGAAGGAAATATAAGGAAAGTTTACCCCCCGCGCTCTATAACTTTATTAACGAAATAATTAATATTTATACTTTAGAAGATACCCGCGAAACTATAATTTTAGTTAAAACGGTTAACTTTACCGGAAATTTCGAAACCGATACGCCCGTATACGAAGAAATTATTCAATAAATATATTTGGCTAAAGTCGACGAAGAGGATATAAAGAAGTTTTTCGATAAAGTAGAATAGCCGTTAAAGACTAAGGAGGAGATTATCGAAATTTTGAATTATTTTAAGGGACGGAAGTATATTAGCGAAATCGCCGCTTTCTTATCCTCGCTAGCGGAGGAGATCCCTCCCTATCGTTCGTACGATTATAAGATTAAATTATAGCCGGGAGAGTAATTTCTTAATATACGGCCTTAACGTATGTTACCTATAGAAGTAATCGTTATTAAGAAGTAGATCGATAATAATTTGAAGAAGAAGTTTATTCGGCCGTTACAATCTACGGCCGCTTCCCCCCTCTTATTAATTAAAAAACCCGGAGGCGGAGTCCGCATTTGTATAAACTATCGTGGCATCAATAACGTTATATTAAAGATACGTTACCCGCTGCCGCTAATCAAAGAGACCCTTAATACGATACGGTAGTTTCACGAGGCACACCCGGAGGCTCCAGCACCCCCAGACTGGCTGGCGGCGGAGCGGAAGCAAAGGAGGAGGACGCTGGAAGAAACGGAGGAGCCGGTTGTAGAAGCGGAGGCTCCGCTAGCGAGGTACGAAGGGAGAAGGAAATCATTACGACTAGCGGCCATAGAAGTTTTTCACGGTTAGACTAAACGTTTAATAGGGTTATCTATTATTTTATATAACTTTAGTCAGCTATATGGCTTCTTTTAGGCAGGGGTAGTATTATAAGGTTAGTTTGTGTTATATGTGCTGGTGACAGTAGCTCTTTGAGACTACTGTTACTATTTCGGTTGATTGGCTGCGGCCTCCCGCTATGGACCCACTAGGGGTTTATGGCTCGAATCCTATAAAAGCCCATCTCCCGAGTGCACCTCTGCACTTCTCTTCCTTTTCTCTCCTCGTGCAATTACGCATATCTTACCTTTATACCCAACCTCTCGCCCTCTACCCGTGATAAATAATCCGTTTAGTATTGAAATCTTTTTTATATTGGCGTAACTTCTTTCGTATATATAATTTAATTCTATAATATTCGTTTATAATTATACGAAGACGAGTATCCTTTATTTTAATTAAACTAGTACGAATAATTAGATAGTTAATAGTATAATTTTTTTTCTATATTACTTCTTTTAATTGCTTCCTCCTCTTAAAGCGCTATACTTCTATATTAATAACCCCTATTAAAACGATTATTTTAATAAATCTATCCTTCTTAAATATAATATACTTAGTAATAGGGCTTAAAGGAGTTTTTATTATAGTAGATTTAAGCAACCCTTATTAAACGTACGTATTGTACTTTAAAATTGTAATTATATTGAGAGAGGGGGTTATTATTTTTATTTAGTCTTTTTTAGAGCGTAGTATTAGTAGAAGTATTAAAATATTATAATTAATATAAGGATCGAGTGCGCTAAATCATTTGAAATAATTATATAAAGCTAAATTTATAGGACCCTTCTCCTTTTTTTATATTTATAATTAGGTTCGATTATTTATAATCTCCTTTAATTTAAACTAACTTTCCTTGTTTTCAATTGTAATATATCTTTTCTTTCGCTTTAAAATATAAGGATTAATTACTAATATAAGGGGATCTTGTAATTTATTAAGTATAATAGAGGGTTTATATAGGTGTAACCCGCATTTTGCCTAGGCGGACCGTATAGTTAATTGCTTAAAAAATTCGTTTTTAATATAAAATAAACTATTTAAGAAAGTAAATTTAGTATACTCTATATTGCCGTACGTTATCGTTTTAAAGATATTTTTCTAATAATAGTACTTACAAACTTAAAATACTCCTACGTCGAATAGTTAAAAGATATATATTAAATAGGGGGGTAGAAGAAAAAGGATAACGTTATATTAATAGTATTATTAATAAAATTCGATAATATAGTAATTACTATAGTTATCTAATAGTAAAAGGCGCTTTTTATCCTTATTAATAGGTTGAGAGTACTCTTCCTAATAATTAAATTAATCGAAAGCAAACTAGTCGTTAGTATAACCGCTAGGAGAAGTAGCGATGATATTATATTTATTGAAACGGTTATCGATATAGTTTTCACTAATATTAATACTAGGGAGGATAATAAACGCGGGAATTATATGGTTAGAGGTAGAAATATATTCAATAACCGTTACTAGCTTACGTACGTTTGGGTTAGGGGTGTGTATAATTAGTATTTTGATATATAATTAAATAATATAGGATTTCGAATATATACTGATTCTAAATCCAAATTTATCCTTATTTTATATATTATTTAATATAATATCGTTCTTTTCGACCGTCTCTTTCTATAATTTAAATACCTCTTCTATATTAATTCGCGATTGAATTACTTTACGTATTTACGCTAGCGATTTTATATATATAAATTTAAATTCTGACTGAGTTATAAACCGACGAACCTATTGCTAATTATTATAATTTCGCGACCGTTTATTCGAGCGAACTATTTAATAGCGTATATAACTTCCTAATTTATAAAATTATATTCTATTTAATTATTAAGGTAGTTAATCAACGATTAATGTTAATTATAAATAACCGTTATAAACCGATAAATATTTAGGTATTTACCTAAGTAAATAATGCGAACTCCTCCTCTTTAGTTAATTTCTTTACCTTACTATTCTATAACTACGGTTTCGCTCCTTTCGATCGATTTGTAATAGTGTAATAATTAGCGCTATAAATTTTCGCTACGGTAGTGACCATTTTGAACTTTCCCTCCTTTAGGGTACTGATAGCTAGATCGATATATTATTTATTCGAAAGATTAGTGAAAAGGTTACTAATTAGTTCTATTATATACGATTTTATAATAAAGTAATTCGACTATTAATAAACTAGATATTGAAATTTAGGGGTAAGATTGCGAAGCGAAGGTAATAAACGGTTAATAATAGTTAGAGCCCGCTTAAATTGCTCTTCATATGCCGTTTAATACGTAAGCAAAGCGGTATAACTGCTAACCAATTAAAATTTATACTAGTTATATCCTTTTCATTATTTTATACTATATACTAACGCTCCTAGAGCGATTTCTAGTAGTTAGTGATAGATTTATACGGCTATAGAGGTTAAATTGCTTAAGGTGGGTATGTAAAAAAACGGTGGTACATCGGTTTGCTAATAAAATGCGGGGTTTACCAGGTACCGAAACATTTTCGCGAATCAATGCATTTTCGCGAATCCATGAACCTGACCCCGTGCAAGCACGGGGTCAGACTGAGGCGTTTCTAGCCCTGACGAGTACCAGGTTCCCACTCCAACGCAAGCGTGGGCGGAACATTTCCAGCAAAGAGGAGGACAGATAAACCCCTGTAGTGTTTAGTTGGTGGAGATTTCTTTTGAGCTTGTTTCAGCCCTAAGATCGGGTCGCCAATCGTGGCCGCTCAGGGGTTAAAAGTAAGGGGCGCGGCCGATGGACATGATGATCCATTCATCAACCGACGACAACCACACACGGCAGATGAAGAAAAGGAAGTCGACGGCGGTAGTGTACAGTAGCTCGGTCATACCAACCGTCATATCGCCTTCTTTCACAGCAAACGCGCGCGTCTAAGGATGACTGTTCAGAGCGCTTAGTCCTGGATCAAGATAAGGTCTGGTTGATATCTTGATGATCCCCAGGAGGATCTAGACGGAATACTCCTCCCTCACATGCACTTTGCTCATTCTCCTCTTTTGGCTACAATACACCCCTTCCAGCATCGATCCCTCGTATTTTCACCAGCAACACTGCACGTGCATCTCATCCCTTAGCACAGCCCATAACATCGGGTCCCTACCGTTTCAGACTTAACTTTCTGCAGATCACCCGGCCTTGCAAACTTTCCTTCTGGGTTGTCCTTCCAACAGAATTTGGGCCGAGCTAGCTCCCAGACTGGGACTCGGACTCGGACCCCGGACCCGGGATTTGGTACTCTACATCGGGGGTGCATACGAGGCGAACCGTGTCCCCCGTATCGGGAGGGTAGGTTTACCGCCCACGGACCTCGTCCCATACATCGAGGTGTTTACGTTCGGTACAGACTCCGTCATTTCCGTTCGTCTCTTCTCCTCTCGCCGTTCCTTCGTTCTAGAAAGCGGGCCATCCACCGAGCTAGAGGTACCGAGCGAACCGGATCGCCAGGACTAGCAACGAACGGGACTTACACCGCTCTTGCTATGACTCGGGTCTTGCGGCTGAATCCCTTAACGGTTCGTATGGCGAATGTTCTCGTGTCGGGTAGAAACTATTACTCTGCGCGGTTTACATCGCACTGCTCCAGGAAACTGTCGTTCGCTGCATGTTATGAAATCCAACCTTCATCGGCCTTGCGCTGGGGTGAGCGATACGAGATACATCAGAAAAAATGTTGAAGCAACGCAATGTCCGATAAGAGCTGTGTGGTGTCTGTAATTGTTGTGTCTCTTCATCCCTAGTAAACAGGGTCTAAACCAATATCCCTCATACCCTGTACGCCGTATTAAGCAATAGCGAAGAAAAAACGAAAGAAAAAAAAGTAACGAGGTATTTGCCGTCATGAGTTAGTTGGTGGTGATGGTCTTCCCTCTTTTCCACAATTCCCCCAATCCCCGATCCAACCTATTACACTCGAACTAATCCGCGCGACACATAATATCATGTCGTCCTGTCCCAACCCTTTTCGCGTTTGTGCCGCCCTGTTCTTTAAACAGTTCCGCTGATACTCAATTCCCTGATTTCCTGCAACACCTGCTCGACCCTGGTATCTAGCTGGCCCTGTGCGTACTGCTCTCGCGTGTCTGGATCGAGGTACTGCTGGACTTGGGCCATGCGGCTGTAGGCTTCGGCGCAGAATCGGAGCTGGATCTTGACGAGAGCCTCGAACGACGGGTCGAGATACGGCACGCGGAGGTCGATAAGCTGCGGTAGCTCGGTGCACAACTGCTCGTTGAGCTGCTCGTAGGCTGCCTTGGCCATCTCCATCTCCTTCTCAGCCCGCGGCAGCTTGGTCACGTCCTTGTCGGGCTTCTCGACCAGTTTCTTCACTTTGGCGCGCAGGGCGTCGTAGTCGAGGAGTTTGTGGCCGCGCTTCTTGATGCCTAGTTTGTTTTGGGGGCGGTCAGCTTATGCCCACAGGGAGGGGGCGGTGTCGGGATAAAAAAGGGGATGAATGTGATTCGGGAATTGGAAAGCAATCAATTGCCCAATTGCCAGGGAGATTAAGAGATGGAGACGGCCGGGACATACATTCGTTAACGTCGGGGAAATATGCGCAGAATCGCGAGATCGGTTCTAGGACTGTTGTTCGGTATGGTCCGTCGAGGGCTTTGATTGTTTCGGCGTCCAGGTCTTCCACTGCTTGCTTGTAACTACGGCTGACTCCGTCTTTAGCACCAGCATCACCGTAGAATGCATCGATGGTCTCGGCGATGCGCATTTGTGACGCCGTCATGGCTTTTGCGAGAAGGTGCTGTTAGTTCACATATTCCCTCTGGCAAACCGACGGGGAGAAATCTGTCATACCTCGTAGTGAATCGAGATAGCCCTTGGCCTCTTTTTGTAGTCGTAGGGATGCCGCCTCCATAGTCTTGAATCGTCTGCATGTGAAAGACGCTTAGCCCATGTCCTTCCTCCTTTCAGTGTCGTATCTAAACTGAGAATGGCCATACCTCTCCTCAACCTCATAGTCGCGATCGTTGGTCTTCTCGACATGACCCGTCTTCATCATCACCTGGGTCGTTGCCCGGTTGACATTCTTCTTGAAGCCTGTACACAAAAACGGAACAGGCGGTACCCGTTAGCATTGTCGCATTAGGGGATGTATGATATGGCGGGATTTTCGCGTACCGGCCCACGACATGATGGCCGATTTCCTGTTGTCGCTCGGTATCTGACGTCGGTGACTTTTGTATATGTGTGTTGGGGGGATCGACTGATTGATGGTTCCGTTCAACCGCCGCAATTATTCGGAAGGTGATCTTCTGAGTTGATAATTCGTCGCGGATTGATTCGTCGCTCGACAGGATTAGGATATTATAAAGTCGATTCGTATGTTGACCGGCTAAGTGGCTCTGGGGAATAACTTGATGTCGGTGTTGATGTTACGGCGGATTGGCGATGTTTGGGCAAGCTTGGAGAGCAGCTGTTGTGGGATCCTTGCCAGTTGCGATGTGCCTGGGACATGGACGAACGAAAGGGGTGACGACGTTGGATGTGGCTGTGCTCTGCCGCTGCCTGCCAGGAAGACTGTAAGACACAGTCAAGGGAATGGAATGTGATTGGGCACAAATCCGGACGACGTCAGCGGGGTCAACTTGCCAAGCCACATAAGCGTTGGCTTACAAAATTCCATCGGGCCGCTGGCAGACCGCGACAGGTGCGAGACTAGACTAAGTTCGACGGCTTCTCATTTTCCCCAGAGTGATCTCCATCGGCGCCGTCTCCATGTTCGTCCCGGAGGCCTGGGTATCAACATCGGATCTTCGATTTGTCACCAAGCTCAGAACAGCAGGGTAGCTTGTTGACAGAAATCGCTTTCAAGATCGGGCTTTGTTGAAGCCGTGAGACCGGTCACTGCCGCAGGCCATCTCTCCCGTTGACTCATCCCGGCGTAGGTCAAGTTGGTGAAAGCCTCTCGTCAAAGAGAGTTGTGAAAAAGCGTAGGTCCCGGTTACTTTGAACATTCCCTTCTTTCACTGATTCTAAATCACACTCTTGGTCCCTGTCGTCAATTTATTCCTGTTCCCTTTTTCCCTGATCAAAAAATTGTGTCACAACGGCCAATCGGCGCTGCCAATTTTGATACACAAAAAGTCACTCACCAAGCGCGGCACTAAGACGGTGAAATGGCCCAGAAGAACCCGGTTCGACAGCAACCCTCAGACTCAGCCTCAAAAACAGAAACCGCCAACCCCGAAACCCACGACGAAAACATGGCATCCCTCCGACGTTTTCTCGTCGTCAGTCTCGGCAACCCGGGAGAGTACCGCGATACCTATCACTCAGCAGGCCACATGGTACTCGAATCATTTCAAAAAAAGCTCCCTGAAGCCCTTGGACAACCATCATTTGCCTCGGAACGCTACGGAAAGAAAGCCGTTCGCGCTTCCGCCGGAGCAAAGTACACTCTGCTACAGAGTCCTACGCTCATGAACATCACCGGGCCGTGGCTCGCTCGGGCGTACAAGGATTTCATGGTCGACCAAGGACTGAGCCCGGAAGAGGTCGGGCTGGTGCTGGTCCACGATGACCTAGAGGAGGAGCTGGGTGTTGTAAAGGTCCGGCAGTGGAAGGCCAGCCACAGAGGGCACAACGGCATCAAGAGTGTGCTGGCCAGTCTGCCACCCATGCCGGACGCCAAGTGGGCGCGCGTATCGATAGGCATTGGACGGCCGGATGATAGGGACAGGACCACTGTCTCTGACTTTGTTCTGAGCAAGGTTCCGTGGCAAGCAAAGGGGATATTGCAGGATAAGGGTGGGAGCGGGTTGTGGGAAGCGCTCAGCAAGCTGGAGACGAAATGGAACAAATGAGGTCGTGGGTAATGGAGAGCAAGTGCGCGAGAGTTGTGCCAGTGTTACGCGAGTGAGTTCGGATAGACTATGATACCCCATTTGTCAATGATCATTATTTCAGCTCATGTCATGCTGACGTCCTTCAAGTGAAAAGTAAGGTATCTACCGCGTGATGGACACCGTTAACGACGTGGCTAATGAAAAGAATTATAGTCTACCTAACTCACTAGATGTGCTAATACCTGATACCCTAGTAACAAAAAGAAATTGAGGTGCGAACCTTCTTCATTTCAAACTTGGCCAAATTCAATACTTTTTTCCCGAAATCGTTGTCACCGAGCACCTACTCAACCCCCCATGAAGCAGCCTACTCCCCCTTCCCAAAGATCTTGCCCGGCAAAAAAAGGGGCACCTCCATCGGCAACTCGCTATGCAGCCTAAAAGAATCAATCGACTCCGAAATATGTCCCCTGTCCCCGGTCTTCAGAACCGGCCGTCTCGTGAAAAAAATCAGCATATCCCTTGTCGCCTCTTTGGTCTCATCAACCGGCAACACCGGGCTCAGACTATGCTTATTCTCCGTATCCACCAACAACAGGGTATCCAAAAAGTGTCTATGCTGCACCCTACTCCTCAGATTCTGGGGCTTGATCTCGGTATACTTGGCTCCCGTCACCTCACTCATATCATGCATGTACGTCACCGCGCTGTTAGCTTCCACATCCATATTTTCGGACCCCAGGTAGGTCGTCATGGTGTGATCCACCCCGTCGGTGTGCACACCTTCCAGAGCCGGCTCGCCGAGGAGATGGGGGGTGGTGACGGTGCGCAGGTTAAACAGGGTGCAGACCCATTTATCGGAGGAGTAATCGAGCCTGGGGCGCTGTGCGGTGGTGACGCCGTGGCAGATCATCCCCTTGAAGACGAGCAGGGCTTGGAAAGCCGTGTTAAGCTGCAGTTCGTCTTGGACTTCGTCGAAGATGCGGATCTGGCCAGAGTCATGTCGCTTGAAGTCCTCTTCTACTGACAAGGCGAACGGTTGGAACTCCAGTCGGCGGACGGAAGAAGTGGAGAAGTCGAAGCAGAAACGGCCGTTGCGCGAGCGCCGGAAGGGTAAGGTTGGGTCGGAGTAGAGGTTGTTGGAGACATGCTGCAGGCGGTCGAGGTCGGAGGGCATGGCGCCGAGGCCGAGGAGGATGGAGACCATGTCGGAGCCTTCGACGAAGATGGAGCGGTTGGTGATATATTTGGACCGGAGCTTCATGATTTCTGCGACGGCCTGGTAATATGAGGGTTTGAAGACTTGCTTGGTTACGTCCAGTTGTGGACGGATGGTGGTGGGTGCAGGCGGAGGTGTCCAGGTGGGAGGGAGGTTGGCGATGGGGTCGGTTGGGTTCAGGGCTCGAGCGGTTTCGACAGAGGCACGGGAGTTGGAGGTTTCATGGTAGAGGCGATGGCGCTGGAGGCGAGTGCTGGCGGCTTGAATGGGGCGGAGGGATCTGGTGCTGGCTCGAGGGAGCTGTTTGACGACTGTGGAGGTCAACATTGTGTGGGATTGGAATGAGAGGTCACCCGATGAGATGGATGGAGAACAATGCCGGTTTGCCCCGGAAGATGAAGGCAGCGTGAT
Organism: Copromyces sp. CBS 386.78; assembly: GCA_030685235.1. Classification (NCBI taxonomy): domain Eukaryota; kingdom Fungi; phylum Ascomycota; class Sordariomycetes; order Sordariales; family Sordariaceae; genus Copromyces; species Copromyces sp. CBS 386.78. The sequence goes on from MU839313.1 coordinate 18,871, forward strand.
GTGGTAGATATCTACAGACCTCACTCCTTGGTTGCTTCACGACATTTCTGACAAACCTCTTAACATCAGCGACAACCGGAGAGCAGAAGATTTCTACGTCTCTCCGGATTACTGTGACGGATCTTCTTCGACGCTTGGATGGATGTATTACTATAGACATAACGCCACTACTCCTTGTCCAAGCCTTCTTGTAGTAGTAAGGCGTTCAGGGGTGAAGCCAGACAGTTAGTATGTCGGGGCCGTGTACGGAGGACGGGAACTTGTGTTGCATACAACGGCAGGGACTCGAACCTTGAGCCAACACAGCGATGAATACTAGTTTCCACGCCTCGTTCAATCCCTGGCGCGATTCGAGAACTGGGAAGGAACATCGACCTTGATCAGCAATATGGTCTTGGATTGAACGAAGTGACGGGCTGAAGATTCTGATTTGCAAAAGTATTGACTTCGCAGAAACAATTACCGAGGGCGGCGGACATACCGAAGGAGTTGGTAGCCGCCTAAGCAGTCTGACGGCTTACTGTCGGGTCTCTCGTCAGGTCACAGGGGTTGAGCGCCGATGACGGATCACCACATGGGGGTTGGAGCAAAATCATGGTCATGGCAAGTAATCCACGATGATAGATAGCACTGGAGTCAGTGGAATAATTCATATTTGTCAAATTGAAAATTTCTTCCAAATTGAGGCAAACGCCTGGGAAGCAACGAGTCCTTCCGAAAGTCATGGGTAATATCCGTGATGAGGCACTATCCTTATTACACTGTTTCTGCATGCAAGTCTGTTAGCTAAGTATCACTCACCACGTTCACCTTCGCGCAAAAATATCCAAACACTCAAATTTGTCTTCACGTAATTCACACGATCCAGAGTTGATGACCAAGTGCCAGAATAAAGCATGTTCTTCGTAACGATATAACCCGCCTTGAGAGTAGCCCGGTCTATGACCCGGGTTGTAATCAGCTGCCACACCCACACCCACCACCCTCTTCATTACCAATCTGCATCCCGTCCATCCACCGTCATCGTCGCCAACCCTTGCCGGATCTTCCAGCCCGCCATCTCAATCTCATACTCAATATCTGGCTGCGCCTCCGCATATAGCCAATTCTTTTCCCCCGCCATGCGAAAGTTGAACAAGGCCATCTCGTCCGGTACAAACTTCTTCTTCAGCTCCGGATTCCCTGCACAAGCAGCCTCCACGCGAAGCTGAATCTCGCAGCTCCTATCGAGCAGTCCAAAGAGGAAACTAGCCTCATCCACGGTCGATCCAACAGTCAAAAGTCCGTGGTTCAACAAGATGGCGGCCTTGGAGTTTTCCCCCAAGACGGAAGCGATACGCTGTCCCTCCTCCGCGGCGGTGACGATGCCGCCGTAGGTAGAGTCGACGGCGATGGAGTTATACAGGTCACAGATATCCTGGTGCAGCATGTCAAGAGGCTTGCCGAAGGCGGACCAGGCGCGGCCGGCGATGGTGTGAGCGTGGCAGATTGCGTGGACGTCTGGGCGGGCTTTGTGGATCTGCGAGTGAATGTGATAACCGGGTGCGTTTACGGGGCGGGTCTGTCAATGGCGCAGGAAGATGTTAGAGATCGAGTGGAAGCCGGCAAAGCGAACCTGTTCAACCTACCCGATTCCCACCGACAATCTTTCCGGTATCAATCTCCAAGCAAACCATGTCGCTCGCATTCATCAGCCCAAAATGCTTCCCGATCGGATTCATCCAGATGCATTCGGGATGCTCCGGGTCGCGGACGCTGATGTGGCCGGATATGCCCTCGGTGTATCCCATGCGCGCCCAGTTGCGGAACACAGCTGCCATGTGCAGGAGGATGTGCTCGCGGTGCAATTGATGGTTCACGAATGTTGGAATACCCGTCAGAGGGTTGGGACCCATGCTGAGTTCCTGGAGCTGGGACTCGGGTTCCTTCTTCACGGCTCCATCCAGCCCGGGGCTGAATCCCGGAGCCTGAGCCGGATGGGAGATGAAGCTCCTGGCGCCTTTAGTGGCGGTGGGCTCCGGAGCAGGAATGGGACTTGCCATGTCTCCGAACATTATAGATGGATGTGCCATTTTGTCCGCGGATGTTGAAGTGCCTTTTCAAGGGGCAGGAGCGGAGTGAGAACAAGGTTTAAGTCAATGATTGGGGTTCTTGTGGGGCGAAGAGAAGAAATACCGATTGAGACAAGGAGCTTGTCGTTCCATTGTCGCTTACATACTGCCCTTCTGCATGCTCCTCCACCTCCTCTCTTCCCCATGCCCGCTGCTGCCTTTCATGCTATTATGTCAACTGCGGGGTTGCGACCAACTTCCATAAGCTCAGAGGCGGACATTGTGCATCCGTGGGGGTGACCTGAGCTTCATCCCTAATCCGGATAGTCAGCAAGCCACTGCACGGAATACAAGTACACGTTAAGGCATGTCTTCGGACACGGTGGAGAGCTAATATTCATGCCGTACAACCTAAGTTATGTCTTTTTGCCCACATAAGGTATCTTCCCTTCTCAAAGCCTGGTAATTCAAGTGTAAAGTCAGTCGGAACCAACCCTTTTGAGTTGACTGCTGAAATTTAGGGGCCTTGGGATCTTCAGGGCGAGAACCTTGCTGGTCTCTCACAGTGTATTGTGATTGGATTGCACTGTCCTGGTCTCCTGGACCACTACAACGGACGGTTCGGGCCGCTTGGAAGGCGCAGTTCTCAGGATCCTACGGATCACGACATCCACAGCCTCTGTTGAAATCGCCGTCGGAGTGATTTTGAACCCTGCTTACGGTCGTACCCCCAAACAGCGCTAAGGTCAAAACAAGCAGAGGCTAACATAGTTGGCAAGGCTGTGATCGATTGTGGCCCGCATCAACTCACTAACAGATTGGTTGAAGCCCCTGTTGGGCCCAGATATGCCGGTCGCTATACATACCTGTTTGGAGGGTCACTAAGGGTTGCGCTTGACGAGCAACATTAGACACCACTCACGATGGTGACCCGCCGTCAGATCTTACCTGACCAACTTGAAGGAGCAAAGTGCCTGCTCTGAGTACCAAACTAACAAACTTTCAGGGGTTGGATTGTCCTCCGTCTTGTCATGTTCTGGGCCATTCATAGGATGGATGCACAAAATCTCTGCATCAATATCAGATCATGCTACGAATGGACCAGAATCGCGTACCCGGCCAAGAATCTCTGGCACAAGATTGGAACTGGTTCTCTGCCGCTGCTCGGGATGCTCCCTTTGCGACACCTGACACCACTTCCCCCTTGCATTCTTTGGGTAAAGAAACCGAACTGCAGCATCCGCCATCCGGCACCACCACATCGAGATTTCTCCTAACAGATATGCTCTGTGGGGTGGATTATAGGTGAATCCTATTGGAGAGATGCTGCATATGCAGCTAAGAGGGAGCTAAAATCGCCTTGCATAGTGTAAGCCGTGACTTTTCCCAAAAGAGGAGATATGTTGTGCAATGAGTAGATGCCGTATCCCTTTAACGGTGAAAATTAACATTTGACTGACGCATACAGTGAAGCCACTCCACAGATGATGGGAGTTGACGGTGAGATCCATGTTCATCGATCGTGTTATTCGCCTGGGCTTCCCTCGAGCTTTTAACCTTCTTCAGACCCTTGGAGAAGGACTGATGCTTTTTGAGCCATAGAGCTTGAATCATCGTTCAGTTGCTGAGAGCCTGTGAATAGCTTCATCCCATCCAGCGTTCCATATTTGTTCGGAGTCTACAGCACCCTATCGAGCCCACCGGGCCGTCACCTCAGCAGTAACATTTCCGCTATGGCATCTGTTTTGCCCCCCTGATGGTAATCTGTAGCATTGCCTACGTGCTCAGGGCACTTGGTCAGTGCCGCTACACAACAGGACCCCGTGTTGGATCGAGAGGCTCCGATGCTACGCGGCCTTATGGATCGCCACCTGTCTGCTACATATCATTTCACATATTTCCGTTTCGAGCTACACCGAGTTGGTCGTTACCTTGGCGTGAGATGATGCGGGCTCACGAGCGTCCTGGGTTGAAGGTACACCGCGATACCTTCCAGATCAGGTACTTAACTCCGGAGGGTCACACAGCCTTCCCACGGTTGCAAAAGCAGAGTATTTCTGCTTGACTGTCCCCGTAGGGCTGATCAAAAGCGCATGTTCAAGACCTGGCACTTAGCCAGTTACAACATCATTCATCAGTTCCGACACTTGTCTCGGATCAGTTGCCGACCTAACCAAACAGAAAGAAGCTCTATTGAATCATGTCTTCATCGAAGCCTGCCGCTCAACCTTACTCCTTGCCTGACCTCACCGAAATTAAGCTCTCGGTGGAGGATGACTGGACCAAGGTGAAGGACCGGAAAGAAAAGAAGCGCATTCAGAACCGTGTTGCACAGAGGACATACCGTAGGTATTGCGCCCATATTCTGTTAGTAGCAGTCACTAATCCGTGATTGAAGGTCACCGTATGAAAGCACGCCTAGGGGAACTACAGCAAAAACTCGAATATCATGAGAGAAACAAGGGAACGTCTACGGATGGTGATGCTGCTGGTGTTGGCGATGGTGAGGATACGAACAGAAGCCCGTCTACACAGCTTCCGACTCCAGCATACACCACAGACAACAGCCCATCTCCGAGGGCTAACGAAGAACTCGTGATGTTGGATGACATCCATTTGCACAACTATCACAGCCCGCACGCTTTCCATACAGATGTCAGTCAACTATTTGACCTATCGCCAGTTACAACGCCCTTAACGACACAACCAGCTGGAGTATTTCCTGTACGGCAATCGAACATTACGGATGGCGAATACACTTCGGCTGTTGTAGATGAATATCTACGCCTTCAAATGCAGCCTTTCGAGACTCAGCATCTTGGGGCTAACGGCCAAGGTAACGACTATACCCTTAGTGTCTCTGCACATGGCGGCGATTCATTCGGTAGGTTCATAGGCCCATTCTGTATGGTGTACCTAAGGTATTCAACTAATAGACGGTTCCAGTGGTTCACGATAGCCTTGATATTGACCAGTTGCTTTTTTCGACCGATGAACATAATACAATGGCTGCGAGATTCACAGAAGAAGATGAAAGCAATATCTCGAACTGGAAAATCCAGCCACCAGCAACGCCCAACCCAGGCCAGGTCCCTCTCTCACCTTCTGCGGCCCAGGATCTGCCCGGGATGAGAAAGACAAGAACTTCTAACCGTACCCCACTTGCTGCACTCGCAGAAGTCAACCACAAAGCTCCTACACGGCCAGCTTCACTGCCCACCAAACGGCCTACGCTGGACGAACGCATGGAAAGCGTAATGGAACGGGTCGAAACAGCAGGGCAGGCTTCGACAGCTTTGACTCCCTCGTCACTGTTTACTACAAAGCCAAGTTCGGGGACTCCTCCTCGCTCGCCATCGAGCAGCGGCTCAGCCGTAATCGGCGTCTTCCCAAGCTGTTTTCCGACGTTTTCTTGGCCGCTCAAGCGTGGGATGCCCGAGAACAACGGCCGCTCTTCGATGAGATCCTCAGGATGTCGGAGGGTATGCTGATAGGTGAGGCGAAGGGTGTCCACAGTACGCTTCACGCGAGCATCGGTGGGTTGGCTAGGTCGGCCAAGGACGAGCAGACGGGAAAGAGTGCGGTACTGGGTTTGAAGAGGTTGATGGAGAGTACCGTAGCGGGAAAATAGGGAAGCCGTGAAGCCTTGTTAAGGCAACTAGAGTTTGCACTCAAACTAGGCTTTGCAACCGAGGAGATATCTGACATCTGATTGGTCGGATGGGTTGGTGGTTCCTTCCTAAGATTTGAGTTCCTAAAATCCAGATTCAGGATGGTTCTTTCCTGAAATTCGCTGCTTCCTTCTATATTAATGAGGTTATCGAAGGCTTAATTAATCAATTGGGCCAGTGGCTCAATGGTTCTCGTCGTCGCTTTCGCTATTGATGTCGCCAGTTCGATTCCGATAGTAGTCGCTTTTTTTCTTGAGCGAAAAGTTTCGCGCGAATAGTTTCGTTCATTTCTTACCTAGACTTCGAAGTCGAAGTTTCGAACCGCCCCCTATCCGCCCACTAACCTAACCACAGAACTTCCAAGAGCGGCCTTCTATAATTCTAATTATAGCTCTTATAGAAGGCCTTTTAGGGAGTTATCCTTTTTTACAGTTATTACCAAATTCTGGCCAATCAGATGTTAGGAAATCTGCAAACTGTAGTTTGACTGCAAACTCTATGTGCCTGGTATATGCTTCAATGCGAACCAACCCTTGAACTATATAGCAAACCGTTTACAACCTCCTTATATTCCCGCTTCGGTAATGTGAGTTCGATCTTTCTCATTGGTTCAAGTGTCGTCTAACACTTCTCGACTTTGCTCCAAATCTAGCAGATGCTGACATTTGTACCACTCCAGCTACTTAATCTCTGGGCCTTGGCAACGGCTTTGGCGACAGAAAACCGAGCAGTACGACAGCGAGATCGTTCGAATACGGTACTGGCGACGATCCTGGTATTGCAGTGCTCTGGTCAGCTACCAAAAGAGACTCTCATGGCTCTGTTGGATGCTTGCCTTTGAAAGCTCTTCAAATGGCCGCGCTTTAAGCTCCGTCAATATTAAAAAGAGTATCAAAAGAAGGTGGAAAGGAGCTACAAGAGAAAGGCTTGCAGAGATGACATTTATCGATGCGGGGAGCCATAAAATAGAGGATATAAGAGGGAGGTTGAAATACGTGAACATCGCGGTAGCATCTAAAAACATCGTCTTCTGGCACGAGGCGGGAAGAATTTACTAAAGCGCAGCTATTATAGGTCTAGAGTTAAATTCTACCTACTGTAAACGTTAAAATTT
>MU839314.1:0-25170 GCA_030685235.1 Copromyces sp. CBS 386.78
GGAGTTGTTGGCCGGTAGGGAGTTGCCGGTAGGCAGGGAATTCCCGGCAGGCAAAAAAACTTAGTCGTTTTTAGTTTTCCACTATCCAAAATCTATAAAAAACGCTTCTTTTCGATTTTACTCAACAACTAAGCATCGGAAAAAAATGTAACCGGTACCAAAATAACCGCCTAATCGAGACGGTCATTTTGCAGGTCTTTTCATTTTAATGCATTTCATAAAAGTGGCTCTTTTTCATTAAAATAGAAAAGTGTTTAGAAAAGTATCTCGCATCTCCACTAGGATCCACCCTTCCAGCCAATCAATCGAATGCGAGACACTGTGCGAATAGTGCGTACGGACGTGCACGGATCAACATATCGTCCGTATTTTTTTTGCATTCGCAGCGTCTAAACAGAAACACCGCCGCGCTACGTTGATGGGCCCACGGACTACGACCTTTGGTACGGATTTCCGTAACACCTTTGGTGCCGTGGGCGCTATCTCCTTGCTTAGGCATGGTGTTTCAATAAATTAATCTAAAAGTTAAAATATTTTATTTTAATAACCGCTTTTACTATTAAAATGATTTTGAAAATGATTTTTCTACCAAAATAAAATTTATAAAAAAAAACTATTATAATAAGAAGTTATATTTATTAAAAGAAATAATTTTATACAATTAAAGTATAATTCGTATTATATATAATTTATATATATAAAACCCTATTTACTAAATATTATACTCATAATGATTTTTACACTAAATACTATACTAACGATGATTTTTACAAATATAATGCACTGTGCTCCACATAATTTTTACAGATTTAACACTTTCGTTTTAAAGATAATACTGAGCATTATTTTACAGTAGGAAAACGGACCCTCTGCCGTAAAACAGTCCAGTGACAAGGAGACCATCCGGAAGACCATTTTTACAGATACCGTGTGCGCGCTATGGTAAGTAGGCAAGTGTCCAAGAACGATGGAGATCAGAGATGGAAGTCCATGATGTACTCCGATGGTGGTTGGCGTGCTGAAATAGAAAGCACGGCTAACGCCGCATGTGCAGATCCGCGCCCAGGTCTGTTAGTGCTTGGAAGCAGACCACTGAATGCGCCATTTGTACAGCCACACTAGGTACCGTAACTGTCGGTTAGGTTACCGTAGGCACCAGCCACAATTGGAGATAATTTGTCGGCGGGGCAGACGGGCATTCCCGCAAAAGTTCGGCCGGACAGATTCCCCCGCCGTCAACCGGCGCCGTGGGAGTGCGCCATCACCATCAACGGCCAATCCACTCACTCCGACTGGATCCATTTCCGGTCCACGATCTTCCGGCTCCATCAATCCCGACTCGGCGATCTGCCCGATTTCCCTTGACTAAGCCTCAACTGTTTACTCCCGCCTCGTACGACCGACCGCGCGCGATTGCCGACGATCAAGATCTTTTCACGACTCTCTCGGGCCACTCGCATTCCATGTTACCAGACCGAGTAAAAAGACCGAACCCAACAAACTACCGACCGCACAGGACATGATGCACTGCTCCCGGGTCCTGGGCCGCGCGACATGTTGTCGCCGCCTGTGGATGCCATCACAAGGCGCTCACGTAGCCAACCCTCGACCACGCACATTACGCTATACCCAACACTTGTCAGCCTACACGCAATTGCGCGCTACCCGATCCTTCAGTTCAACCCCAGCTGCCCCCGCGAGCAAGCGAAAAGACAGCGGTAACGACGTTCTCGTTCAATACACGACACAAAAGGGCAAAATCTGGCTGCCGGAGTGCGAGAAATGGATTCGGCCATGGACGCCCTCCGAAATCAAGAGATTTGCGTCGGGTTGGACCCGGGGACTTCCCCTTCACCTTGTGTTTCAGGAAATGGGGAAGGATAAAGTAGACCTAGATGAAGTCGCATTCTACAAGAAGCTGATTATTCAGTTGTGTCGCCAACGGGATCCTTCGTTACCATCCGACCTTTACAAGTACGATTGGAGTCCGGCACATCACGATGTTCAGGGACCCGGCCAAGCAGAGGAGCGACGCAGGCTCCTCAACAACAAGATCAAACGCCGGCTTCGCTCCATCTACGACGCGCTTCTTGACTGCTATCCGCATCCCGAATGGGTCACAGCTTTGCAGAAAAAAAAACCAAACCAGTGGATCGACCAGATAGTAGAGCTCATTTCCGATCCTGTCAGAGAAATCCTGGCCAGTCCATATCCGCCGACCATCGCCAAGCTCAAGGAGCTTCCATGGCTCAAGGTGGACGAGCAGAACGCGAGCGTCGAGCTGGGCGTCTACGGATTGCTAGATTGCCCCCCTCAAAAGTCAAGTTACACGAGCAACCAGGTCAATCTGTATGTAGGCTCAGCAGCTTCGCGCTGGGGAGGCCTTCTTATGCGTCTCGTAACCCATTATTTGCCCGAGCACAAAAAAATTGTGAGGGGTGCAGGCTACGTCCAGGACGCCACCTTGAACCTCATCAGACCCAGGTTCCCCATCATTCTCTTGCGGCTTCCTAATCCCATGGCCTCCAAGACCCCCGACAAGATTCAGGAGGATATGCACCTCATCGTTCTGGCCGAGGCCTTGTTCATGGTGTATCTCGGGGCCATGTCGACGGCCCACGGCGAACACCACCCTCTTGCACGGTCGAGCCCGTGGGACGTCCAAGACATACCGTATTGGGGAGTCTCGGGCGCCAATCCGCTCTGGGAAGCTTACGGTGCCACGAAGCTGGAAGAGAAGGGTCACGAGCATGACAGACGGCTGTTTGCTCGTCCCCAGGAGTGGCCTGGCTGGCCCACCAAGAAGCCGAAAAACATCAAGTCGCAGAAGGAAAGTGACGATGAAGCTATCGCGGCCATCCTTGCGGCGGCCGGTATCAAGGCATTTCCTGGCAAGCTTGGGTCGCGATCGTCGTCCCAAAAGGAGGCTCCCGTTGCTGGTAGCGGGAATCCGTAGGTACCTTAATTACCGGAGTCAACTGGAAATAACAATGTTAGGAGACTACTGGTCTGTGATACTGTATAGCGGCTCACATATGATTCTCTTCATTACCAGGCCCTTCAAAGGTATCCCCACAATGAGGTCATCCCGAGATTCATCACGAAATGTTGACACATTCAACAATAAAAAATAAAAAAGAAGAAAAAATAATAATAATAAAAAGGCCAGCAAATGAACTCCCCCAGAATCGGAATATGTTGCCCCGAGCCCTCTTCGGATATATGTACCCCCCTCCCTAGTCGTATTCCGGTTCGGATGTCTTCCAGAAGTTCCTGTTCTTGACCCCAACTTTCCCCGCAACAATGGAACGTCGTCCCGTCTAGCAGCCCCCTTACCCCCTGTTTTCTCCAAATATATTCTCCTGTTCCCTTCATGTTCTCCTCACGAGACACTCGGAACCCCCCTGGCGACGGCTTCGGGCCATGATCGAATTTGGAAATGCGGAAGAGCCCTCCGGAGGACAACATTGCACTTTTGCCAGAGATCAAGACAGAATGTGGTTAAAGAAAATGGCCTGGACCGTTCTTGTTTTCTTTCTTCTTCTTCTTCTCTGCTGTCACTTCTTCTCTCTTCATTCCTCTCTTGAGTCTTGACCACCGGTGAACTGTGAACACCACCACACCCCAAAACACCACCACCGGCACCACCAGCACCATTCCGCAAAAATGAAATCCCCCACCCTCCTCTCCACGGCGGCAGCAGCCTACGCCTACCTCGCCACCCTCGTCTCAGCAGCCGGCCCCTCGGTCCCCGAAACCGCCGACCGTCTCCCCGGCAAGCCGGCTCTAATGCCCAACTGGTCCTGGCCCAACCCCTTCCCGTCGGACCCGTCCTCATCCTCCACACGCATAACCATAACCATCTCTTCCGCCTCCGAAGCCTCTTCTCCCACGCGGCGCTTTCTCGCAACCTGCTCTTCCACCAGAACCTTCAAAGCAACCGAGTACCTCCTCGACGACCTGCAGGAACTGCCCCCGCAAGGGTTGCTTCCCTGGGTTGAGGCCCTGAGAAAGGTGTTTACCAACAGGCCGTACCCGGGCAGTTGGGACGGGGTGGATCCGCATGGGTATGATCGGAATATGCTGATGATGGAGTATAAGGATGTGCCGGTCAAGGTGAGAAGGTGGATTGAGGAGATGGAATGGAGTGGTGTCGATGAGGATGGTAACATGAAAGACGGGGGGAAGACTGGGAATGGGAAGAAAAGTGGCAAGGGCAAGGGACTCTTTGCCGTGCTGGCGAAGGCGGATGTGGAAAGGGGGGAAAAGATTGTGGATACGGAGACTAGTCTCTGGGAGAAGAAGCTGAAGAAGAAGAAGAAATACGATAATGAGGAGGAGGAGGAGGAGGAGGAAAAGGAGTGGAGAAGCAAGGATGGGGAGAGAGTGGTGATCTTTGCGCCGGGAGCGGTTTATGAGAATGCGCCGCTTTGGGTGGCGGAGGGGAGTGAGTGTGAGGGTATGTTGGCATCTTTCTTCTTTTTCCCCTCACGGTTCTTTTCTTGGGGGTCAAGTCACATAGTACTTATCAAGATGCTAACACGATTGACTACCTACGCTACAGAAACCCTCTCCGACATGACCAAATACACGGCCAAACCCGCCGACGGCGCAGTCGTCGCTTACCCCGTCGCCAAGACCCAAGCCGACCGCGCCGAGGGCAAGAGATATTTGGAGTTCACTATCAAGGCTCAGGTGCTCAAGGTTGATGAGTCTGTTCCTGAGGATGAGGAGGAGTCCAAGGAGTCCAAGGAGTCCGAGGAGGGTGAGAAGGCTGATGGTCAGTTCAAGACTCAGGTCGACAAGGTCGAGAAGGTGGTTGATAAGGTCAAGACGGCTGTCAAGGATGAGTTGTAAATGGGTTATGGGGTCGATGATGACGTCGTGTGGTGGACGTTGTTAGAGAGAAGAATGGAAGGAAGAGAGTATTCGAACAAATGCATAATTTGTATCATATCTCCTTTGTGCCTCTTTTCTTCTTCTTTTCTTCTTCTTCTCAAAAAGTATATACCAATATCATGCTACAAGACAAAGTCCGTGTTTACTTGAGCTTTTGAACCGTACTTAGGTGGTACTTAGCAGTGATGATGAATTGGTGATAGACTGGCGAGAATGCCCGGAGTCGGACTGTGAATCACAAACGAACCGAATCGGAAAAATTCCCACCGAACGACCAGTCGAACCGCTGACGTGGAGATTTAGGATTCCCTATTTTCCCCTTTCGACGAAAAACACCAAAAAGATAAAAAAAACATACAACACCTGGGATTCGCTGGTCGTCACCGACCCAACTACTAGTCAGGCGATTGGTAGCTTATCTATGGGAGAGCGGACGGGATCCCGAGTTTTCTACCATCTATGGTCGTATGTACTCAATTCGTCCTGCGCAAGGTCTTAAGAATGGAATGAACCGAACACATCCAGTTCACCTCCAGCAAGACACACACAAAATACCGACTGCCGACGGGACAAAAAGTTCATGGTCACATTTTCATCTTGCATTGCCAAGCCATTACTTCCGAGCCGGGTTTGGAGTTGTCGGGCCGCTCTTCCTGGCCTACATGTCTTTAGCCGGGAAAATGTATCCTTTTGCCAAGACCACCCCTCTACTTCCGGTACTTAGTAGCCTTCCAAAAATTCGCCAAGCGCGCGCAAAAACAACCAAACTCAGGTGTCTGCGTGGCCAAGAAGTATCTGTGGATAAAATTAACGCCAACCGATTGGTCAAAAGATGGCCTTGGCAAAAAGGATACATTTTCCCAGCTAAAGGGATAAGGGCGTGTTCGGCAGCCTTTTTTTTTGCTGACTGCGGTCAGAAAAAGGTACTTCGGGTTAGAAAGTGGCACGGGCCATGAATTATTTCGTGCCCGGGCGAGTCCTAAAAAAGTGGGGGCGTAGTATGGGTAGAGGTTCTAATGCTTTTTTTTTTCCTTAAATTATAGTGCTTTTAGGGAGTTGTAGTGGTAATTCTCAAAAAAAGCAGCCTTTTCGTGCTGACCGCAGTTAGCAAGATGCGCGCGATTTGGTTGGCTATATGCGCGCGGGTGGGTCAGTTTTGCTGACCGGCTGACGAGCGCTAAAATCTGGTACAAATGGACTAGAGCGAGTTACTGAACACGTTTTTGACCGCGGCTGACTGTAGAATATGAGTACGTGTAGGGGTAATCTGGAAGTAGAGAGAAGATTGTGTATTGTGTTGAGTTCTGTATACTTAGAAATCCCTTATAGAAAATCTAGTTAATATAATACACTAAACCCGCTAAATTATATAAATACTACCCCTATACATCCTTATTTCTAATATACCCCCCCAATTATACTAGGCAAAGTGCCTAGAAAGCTAGTATATAAAGTTATTTACAATCTTACTCCCTTTTTCGTATCTCCCCTAACGGTCGCCTTTAAAAGCGTTACCCGCTATTAATTCCCTTTTATAAGGAAGGTCGATAATACTAGTTTTTAATAACGACCCGGGTCTTATAGTTCAATAATTAGAGCGTTAGGGTTAAATTTTAAATTATTTTTATCGTTTAAATATATTTTACAATATACTTATTAATATTATTAATAACCTATAAACTATCCTTAAAAGTCGTAGGTTCGAACTTTATTAAAATTAATATTTTTATTCCTTTTTCCTCCTTATATAAATTACGTACTATATAGGACCCTCTCAATTTATAGAAGTTATTTCTACTATATTATATAAATAAGTAATTTATACTTATAATTACCGTTTCTTTCCTTTTTATGATTCAATAAAATTTACTCTTTTTAATCCTCTTTGTAGATCTTTACGATTAAATAATTCGCTTTTACCTTAAATAACGGCTTATTTAATTCTTCCTTTATTACCCTAATATTTTAAAAATTCAATTAATTTATAAACTCTTTATACTTATTAGTTAGTAGCGCTTTCGTTAAACCGTCGGCAATTATCTCTTTAGTAAGTATATAATAGATTTCGAAAAGACCCCGCTATTACCCCTCCTTAAATTAATAATTGTAAATATCGATATATTTGAACTTAGTCTAGAATTTAGCGTTCTCCTTCGTAATAAAGTGGATTATTTATTTATTATTGTATTCTAAAAGGATAATATCGAATTTAAATTTTATTGTAAAGGTTTAAAAGAAGTACTTTATTTATATATTTTCCTTTATTCTTTAGGAGAAGGATAATAATTCTATTTCAATAGTAGAAATTATAATTATATTCTATTTATTAATTTACTAATTTATTATACTTCCGAATAATTATATTACGAACCTTTAAAAATTCTTACAATTTAATATATTATCGGCGAAGGACGAATTTATTAGTACGTCGAAATTGTACTTACCCCCCAATTATAATATATAATCTACAATACTTTTAATAAAGGCTTTAAATTAATTATTAATACGGTAGTAATAAGGATTAGGATTAATAAAGAAACGAATTAATTAGGATATTATAAACGATAGATTTGGCCAGGTAATAATTATTAAGTAGAAGAGTTCGCTAATAGCCTTCTAATACCGTTTAATTAAGTATTAAAAGGCTATTTCTATTAAAAATATTAATTTTTCTTATATTATAAGGGTACTTAGAACTTTCCTATTCTATATAAAGTTCTTTATAATTTTTAAAATATATTATCGTTATAATAATTAAATTAACCGTTTTAACTTATTTCGAAGAATTTTAATATTAAGAAATTATTAAAGATTGTAACTACTTATAAATTAATAATAATTCTTAAATATAGCAATTACCTAATTAGGTAAATTAAAGTATTCTCCTTTATAGGCGATAATAATATTATTAACGTAGAAGAAGACTATTACGTTATAGTAAATATAAATATATAGCTCTATAAAAATAATTGAAAAACTAACTTTTAAAAGGGTTCTAATAAATTCCTTCTATTATAATAAAGAGGATTTGCGTAAATTATAAAGAATTTTCAATAATTTTAATATCTTTCCTTTCCGTCTATATCCTTAGGGCGCTTATATATAAATAAATTTATTAAAATATACGTTAATAAAGGTATTAATAATATTATACTATTTAAATTCGAAATTAAAATGAATTGCAATAATTATTATAATTTATAAAGAATAAATCGCGAAGGTAGTTACGTACGTATCGCGTACGCTATTACGTTCTTATTAATCTCTTCGCACAATTAAATAAACTTTATACTTTAAGAAGAATCTTTTTACATTAAATTTATACGTATATACTTATATAGAATCGAGGGGAACTTTATTATTAATCTTCTACTCGCTCTTATCGATTTATATTTATAATTTCTTTCCTTCTTAATCAACTATATACTTTTATTTAATTTAAAGAAAAATAATATAGAAGGGATAATAATATAATTCTTTATATAATTTAAGGGGAGGAAGAAAATTTCGCTATTAAAGGGTAATTAATATATATATTATATTAAAGTAATTGATTTTATTATAGGTTAGTTTTAAATTTAGTGAAAACTCCTCCTTTAATATTTCTACCCTAAGCTTTATAAAACGCAACTAGTCTAATTTTCCTTTCGAAATAGGGTTACCTTTAAAAATAGCTATATTAAAGCGGGAAAATATAATTAAGAAGTTTCCTACCTATCTAAAATACTAATTGTAAATCGGCTAATTCTCTTATAGTTAGGAAGTATTTAACCCGCTAATAAGAAACAATATTAGACTTTCTAAAGGAGATAGATATACAACTCTAATTTCTTCCTCTTTATTTAATATTATATCCTACTAATTATTATACAATTCCAGTACTTCTTTTTATTTTTAAATAAATATAAATTCGATTAGATCAAAAAGTAGGTTAATAGCGTCGATAATAATTAATATAAATTCGACTACAGGACCTTTATTTTCGTTTTTTTCGTTTTCTACCTATTTAATAGGGAGAGGTTTGGAAATATCGATATTTAATTAATAGAGATTATTTAATTGTACGGCCAATTTTTCGAAGGATATATTAAAGGTATTATAGAAGGTTTAAATATTATTTATAAAGATTTCATTTTCGTTAGATATAATATCTTATATAATAATTATTTTATTAGTATATAAATTCTAAATATAATAGATATTAGTTAATTAATAGAGAAAGTCTAACCGTACGGTCACGAATGTCTATCCGTACGGTGATCCACTTTTTCCCTCATACATATCCCTAACCCTCGCGCGGCCACAGATGTTACATGTATTCTTTCGAAAATTTCGCCCAGAAATCTAGGCATTACTATTCTTTTATGCGTAATATTAGACCGCAGTGCCGCCCAGACTAGATACGCACTTGTCACAGCTGTTAGTGATTGTTACAGCTGTTAGCGATTGGCTATTAGCGACTGTTACGGCTGTTACGGCTGTTACGGCTGTCACAGCTGTCACAGCTGTCACGGCTGTCACGGCTGTCACAGCTGTCAGCGATTGTCACAGCTGTCAGTAACTGTTATGGCTGTTAGCGATTGGCTGTTAGCGATTGTTACGGCTGTCAGCGATTGTTACGGCTGTTAGTGACTATTACGGCTGTTAGCGATTGGCTGTTAGCGATTGTTACGGCTGTTAGCGACTGTTACGGCTGTTAGCGTACGTGTGTAGGGGTTAGAATGTGTAATGGGCTGTAATCTAGGGGCTTAGCGGTCGCGGTACGAGCGAGACTGGTGTTGACGGGGAGGGGACGGCAGGGTTAGGGATATGTATGGGAGAAAAAAGTGGATCACCGTACGGATAGACATTCGTGACCATACGGTTAGACTTTCTCAATTAATAACCTACTAAATATTTAACTTAAATATATTATTTTAATTTCTAAATCCTTTTTTAATTACGTAGTATATTAATTATAAGTATAAAAGCTTTATACCTATATACTTTTAAATAAATTAGCTTAAGTATTACCCGCTATTACCCGCCGTTTCGGTTTATTATATACGCTATTAAACGTTCTTCTAGGGATTTTTAATTAAATTCCCTTCGTAAAATTTTATTTATAAGGTAGGCCGCCGCTATTATAATTTTTCTTTAGAAGTTTTAAAGTAAATAAGTACCGTTTATTATTATTGCCGCCTTTTCTTTAATTATACCTTCCGAACGTTCGGCGCCGCTATTTTAAGCCTATAAATAAAGAGCCGAAAATTTAATAATTATTTTTCTCTAGGAGAGGAAGGTAGTAATATAAGGTTTTAATATTATAATTTTATTATTATATTCGATTATTTTAATTTTAATTTAATAATATAATTTTAAATTATTAAATAATAATATAAGTATAGTAATAATAGAGTTCGTTAATTAATTAAATAGGTAGTAAAATTATATATACCCGGACTAATAATTTATAACGATTATTAAGTTAGAGATAATTCTTCCGTTAGCCTTTATAGCTAAATAATTAAAGAAATTAATTACGAATTTTATTTTTAAGCCCTTTAGCGCGTTACGGACTTCCTTTTGTATTTAGCGCTTTAATTTCGCTATTGTATAACAATTGTAATAAATTAAGTTTAGGCCTTTTATATAGACTCTATACTCCTAATTAATTAATTAAATTAGTATTTCTAAATTAAAGTAGTTAAACCGAAGGTATTAGCGTAAAGTATTACCTTCTTAGGGTTTCCTAGTAGTCTTACTAATAAACCGGTAAAATTATACGTAAAAAGAGGATTAGTTAGTATATATTTCGAGGGGGATATATTTTAATATAAATTATTTGAATTTTAAAAAGAAATTATAAACGAAGGAATTATTTAAATAGAGATATAAATAATTAAATTCAATTATTTAATCCTAATAAAATCCTCTTTCTAATAATTTTCTTAAGGAAACGAAGTTGTAAGCTATCTCTAATATAAATACGACGTCGTTAAATTTAAAACTTATAAAGTAACCTTCGTCGTTATTTATAATTAAATAGACTATTCCATACCTTTCGATTATAATAAATTTATTTCCTACCTAAACGTAGTCTCCTTTCGCCGCTTTTATAAGGCCTTTAAAATAGCCAGCCTTATTGAAAATATAAATTATTATATTTAAATTAAGAATCGCTAAGTTTCTTAGTAGGTATTTAGGCCCCTTATATTAAAGTTTTAGTATTAAGAAATTCGCTTCGCAATTAATATTACCGATACGGCGACTTTTTAATTAAGCGCCGCTAATATTTTTATCGAGGGTAATTCCCGCTCCTTCCTTATTTTAAATTTTTATTTAAATTTCCTTTACCCGTTGAACCAGCTGGTAATCTTTCGAATAATTTTCCCTAATGCGGTTTATAAAGAAAAGAAATTCCTACTATTAATTAGACGCTATAAATTAATTAATATATTAATAGTTCTTTAAATTATAGCCTATATATTCGTAAATAGGGTAAACCTTTTTTATCCGCTTTCCTCCCTAATTATAAGAGGCGCTAAACGGTCTTTTATTATTTTATTCCCGGGAATTATTAAAATAAGCGTCCCTTCTAGTCTTTTTAGTAAAAATAGCTCTAATACCGAACGTACTATTTCTTAAAACTTAAAAACGATTTTTACTTTATAGAAACGCATCGGTAATAATTTATTTAAATTCCCGGGACGCTTTTTAATACGTATAAATTTTACTATTTAGGTTTATACAATATATAATAATTTAAGAAGTAAAAAGGGAATTAAAAAATCTATTTACTACTTTAAAGAAGTCGAATATTTAATTATTTCGTCTAATATATTCGTTAACTTTAAGAAATTCGCTAATAATTATAATCTACTGTCACAGGGTTAGCCTATATTACATGTACTAGTGATAATAGCTTTCTAAGACTTTTATCACCATTATCGGTTAATTGGCTATACCTCCCGCTATAGACCTATTAGGAGTTTATAGTTCGAATCCTATAAAAGCCTATCTCCTAATCGTACTTCTATATTCTTCCCTTTCTTCCCTCGTACAATTACGTATATTAATTATTTATACCCAACCTCTCGCCCTCTTCCTATAATAATTAATTATACCTTTTAATTATTATATTTATAGTATAAACCTATTTTTTATCGCAATTATTTCTTTAATCGCGTACGTATAAAAATTATTTCGTTACAAATCGCTAAATTTAATACCCCCCTAAATATTAATAATTGTAATTATAATAATCATTCAATTAAAATTCTAAACCTCCTTTTATTAATACGTAAGGGAAGGTACTCTTTATTTAATAAATAAAGGATCGCTTCGTTTCGACTACTTTAAATAATCTTAATAATAAACTTTTTCTTTTATTAAACGGTCCTAATAATAGACTTTTACCCCTCTTTTATTTTATACTTTATAACGATAATAATCCCGCCCTTTTCTCTTTAAACAATAATTTTAGTAATAATAATATCTTTAACTTCGTAATTCTTAGGATTAGCGCTTTCGATTTAAATTTACTATATTCCGCCTTTAATAAAACTTTCGAAATTAAATTCAATATTATAATTTACTATATTACGCTTTTCGAAATCCTTAAATACGTAGCCCTTACTAACTTCTTTAAAGGTTTCAATTAAAAGAATAACCTACTTATTCTTCGTAAATACTTTAAAAACGCGGCCGTTATTACCTACTACCCTATTTTCCAATCTATTATCGCACCCCTCAATTGCCTCTATCGTACTAACCTCGTACTTTATAATAACGTTACTAATAATTTCAAATATTCTAAGGAGGAGTTTAAAATTACCAATTAAATAATTAATAACGCTTAATCTAACTTCAATCAAAAGAACTTCGACTATATTAATTTCAAATCTACTTATAATACTTTATTCACAAAATATAATACTTTTAAAATATAAACTTCTTCTCCTATTAATAATACAATTATAAAAAGAACTATATCCTCCTCCCTTCGCTAAATAATAGAAAACCCGCCTATCTTTACTAGTAAAGAAACTAATAATCCCGTTCGCAAATATAAAATTTTTAAAGTTTAGCGTTTTTATATTTAATCCTAATAAAAGTACAACGCCGCTTTTTATTCTTCTAAAAATATTAGAATTATTTATACCGCTATACTTTTAAAACCCGAAATTTTATCCGGCATTTAGGATAATTTAAACGTAATTTAATCGGACCCCGATAAAGTAAATTAACGTTAGAAAATAAACATTAAATTTATAAAATATTTAATCTCTCGTTTCCAAAACGTAAATTTCAAAATAAATACTAACCGCCATTTATAAGAATTATATATAAAAAATATATTTTTCGCGGATTTCGAACTTAAACTAACTAATTTAATAAACCTTTACAATCTTAATAATTTAATAAAAGTCTATTATTTCTAGAATAAAATTAATAAACGTCTCTATAACGCTTTTACTTATTACGACCTTCCCCCTAATAACGATTTTAAACGTTAATTCGAAATTTATTATAACGTCGCCAACAACTTTAAAAACGCAAATTATTATTAAAAAATAGCGAATTACTTCTTCAACCCTAATAGCAATACCGGTAATAATAATAATAGCGGAAGTCGCTCTAACGCTAAATTTACTACCAATAATATCCTTATTAATTAAGGCAATAATAAAATAGATTTAGACGCTATTAATTTCGTAATTTTTATTTATAAAGATATTTTCAATTAACGTTCCCGCGATAGCTTTTACTATTATTATAGCAAGCCCGGCTATATCGCCCGTAATTATACCGCTTCAATTAACTATAATTCCTAAAGCCCCTAATATTCTATTAATAAGAAATTAAAGAATAAAAATCGTAGTAAGGGTCGTAATTAAAAGTAAGTCCGTACAACTAATACTATCCTAACTACCCCAACTACTCTAGCCGCCCTTACTAAGCCCGCTATTAATAGAAAATATTATAATAATTAGGAAAATACCTAACCTCTATATATAATCGCGTATAGAGGCCTAGCCGGATTATATTTTAAAAATAAATTTTAAACTCTATAAAATTAAAAGGTTTAGAGGAAATTAAAGTTTAATTATTAAATAATTCTACTTCCCCAAATTCAATACTTTTATCCTTTTATATTATAACCTATTTATATAAAAATTATTATATTACCTTTATTAATAGTAATTATTCTACTTTCGTATTTATTAATCGCTCCTTTATTATTAAAAATAACCTTCCCTATTTCTAATTACTAAAAGCAAAAAAACTCGTTTTTACTAATAGAATAATTAAAAGTATTATTTCTAAAGGAGTAATAACTAAACTCCGGATCGGCTATTACGAGGAAACGATCATTTTCTTAATTTATAATATTTTTAAGAAATACCTAATTATTTTAAACTTCCTATAAATATAATACTATCGGTTAAAGATCGACTACGAATAATATAATATATATTTTAGCTATACTACCTACCGAAGCCGCTACTTACTAATAGATCTCCCTAAATACCAAACGGCGGCGCCTAAAGCCTTTATTAATTAGGTTTCAATAACCTCCATCTATTAAACCCCCTTCCCGCCAATTAAGAAAAAGGAGACCGAATCTCCCTCTCTAACTATTAAAAAAGAGGAAACCAAATTTCGCCCTCTAACTATTAAAAAAGAAAAAATTAAGGAAATCGCAACAGAGCCCGCTCTAGAACATTTATCCGCTCTAAAACCCTTATCCGTTCCAAAGCCTTTATCCGCTCCCGAACTCCCTCCTACCGCTACTAAATTTAAAATTAATCCTAAAATTAATTACCGTACAATCTCCGCCCTTATTAAAACATTAATAGCCCGGAAGGCTAAATTTAAAATCGCTATTACTAATACTACTACTCTCTTTATTAAAACTAAGAGCCCCGCGTTTTACGAACTTTATATACGTATAAATAACCGCTATATTTTAATTAACGTAAATCGCCCCTAATATTACCGTTTTTATAAACCAATTACAAATTTAACCCTAATAATATTAGGGCACTCAATACAATTACATTTAATTTTATTTGCGAAAAGAAGTAATTATAACTATACATTACGAATTACACTAAAATCGAAAAGTTAGCGGCTATAGCAGATCTCTAAAATTTAAATTTAACCGAAGAAATAATTAATAATATTATAAAAAGCGATAGAAGGAAATATAAAGAAAATTTACCCCCTACACTTTATAATTTTATTAATAAAATAACTAGTATTTATACTTTAAAAAATACTTAAAAGGCCGTAATCTTCGCTAAAATAATTAACCTTACTAAAAATTTCGAAACTAATACGCCCGTATACGAAGAAATCCTCCGATAAATATATTTAATAAAAATCAACGAAGAGGATATAAAAAAGTTTTTCAATAAAGTAAACTAATTACTAAAAATTAAAGAAAAGATTATTAAAATTTTAAACTATTCCGAGGGATAGAAATATATTAACGAGGTCGCCGCTTTCCTACCTTCGCTAGCGGAAGAAATCCCTCCCTATCGTTTATACAATTATAAAATCGAATTACAATTAGGAGAATAACCTCTTAACGTACAATTATAATACATATTACCTATAGAAATTATTATTATTAAAAAATAAATCGATAATAATTTAAAGAAGAAATTTATCCGGCTATTATAATTTGCGGCTACCTCCCCCTTTTTACTAATTAAGAAACCCGGAGGCGGAATCTATATTTACGTAGACTACTATAATATTAATAACGTCATAATAAAAATATATTATCCGTTACCGCTAATTAAAAAAACCTTTAATATAATTTATAAGGTTAAAATCTTTATGAAATTTAATATTGTTGCTACGTTCAATAAAATCTATATTAAAGAAGGATATAAATAATTTACTACTTTTATTACCCGTTTTAACTTCTACGAATTTATTATATATCTATTCGATTTATAGGGCGCGCTAAGAACCTTTTAAAATTATATTAACAACGTTTTATACAATATTCTTAATATTTATACTACCGCCTATTTCAACGATATTTTAATTTATTCCAATAACGAAGAGGAATATAAAGGATACATTAGGGAGGTCTTATAGAAGATAATTAAAATAAAATTCTAAATCGATATTAATAAATACGAATTCTATATATAGCGAATTAAATATTTAAATCTTATTATTACCCCAGGTAATTTTAAAATAAACCTAGAAAAGGTCTCTATAATTACAATATAGGAAGCTCCAAATTCTAGGAAGTCATTTTAGCACTTCCTAAGATTCGTTAACTTCTATTGTCGTTTTATTAAGTATTTTTCTATTATCGCCGGCCCATTATACGAATTAATTAAAAAAATAGCAGGATAGGAATAGGATAAATAGTATTAGAAATCTTTCGAAGCATTTAAGAAGGTTTTTAATAGCAGACCCGTTCTTCGTATTTACAATTAATTTAAATAGACCGTTATAAAAACAAATACTTCTAATTAGGCTTATAGCAATACGTTATTATAGTACGATAACAATAATATCCTTCGCCCCATCGCCTATTTCAACTAACAATACCCTTCAATTAAATATAATTATAATATTTATAATAAAAAGTTACTTACTATTATTAAAGTATTAAAAGAATAGCGCCCCGAATTAGAAGGAATATAATAACCGTTTAAAGTCCTTACAAATTATAAGAATTTGAAGTTCTTTACTATTAATAAATAGCTTACTCCCTAATTGTAACGGGGACAGCACGGTTAATACGAGTACTGGTCGTATAGTTTAATTAAGGTTCTATAAAGAGGAGAAAAGTCTATCTAAGGCGGATCTACCGGAGGTACGAGGTTTTAAGAGGGGCTACGCAAATATAGCTACGGAAATAATTATAGTATAATAATTCTAGTCGTAAAGATTAAAACGCTATAACTCCAAGCCCTAGCCCTATAATATTACCTCCCTCTTTCCCTCTCTCCCTCTCCTTCTTACCTTACTATCCCGTCGTAGCTATATAATACTTACCTTCTATTTCTTCGCTAACCGAAAACTTATTAAATAGTAATCGCTCTTACCCGTAAGCTTTTAATAGGATAAGTAACCGTACGTATAATTATATTTAGGAAATTTATTTATAAAAACCCCCTTCCTCCCTAGCTTTTCCCCTCTCCCTTTTTCTTCCCTTCCTTATTTACTATTTAATTATTAAAATAAATACTATTCCTTAATCCCCTTAACTATTTATAAATATTTATATGTATAAATGCTCCGCTTTACCTCCCCCGAATTTAAATTTTCCCCCCTCCCTAACGAATATTCTTCCCTTTTGTCGCGTTCGCCCCAATTTCCCCTACGCGCCTCCCCGCTTACTCTTATTAATTGTAGCCGCGGTAGCGGTACTGTTATTATTCTTAGCGCTACTATTATTCCTAATATTATTAAAATTCTTAGGAAGCTTATTAAAAAGTATTACGGACTAATAAATACTCTTCGTCGTCTCTTATCCTAACTATTCGCTAACCGACTATATTTTTTCGTAAAATAAGTATAAACCCTTTATAATCCTTTACGTTTTATATTTTAATACTAAGCGCAATTGTATTACTAAATCCAGTATTACCTTATACCTTTTTTATTATAATAATAGTAAAAAATATAACCGCGCTTCCCCCCTTATTTAATAGCTTGCTACCACCTAGTAAATAGCGGAATTTAAATAAGAAGGGAAAGCGTATATTTATATACGCCAGAATCTCGCTATTTAGCGTAATATAATTAAATTTTTAAAGGACCGGGTTATCGATTAATAAATTTTATCCCCTATTTTAAATTTATTAAATAAATAAGGTTAATAATAATTAAATATAAATATAATTAATTATTAAATTTCCTTAATTTTAAAATCGCCGCTATTCCCGCTACCCTAGTTTATATTAATATTCCCGCTACTACCCCTATTTCCGCCTATACGCCGCTCCCGGATTATATTACCCCCTCTTATTTTATTACTCGCCCTACCACCCGTTTCACCGTTACGCTTATTACTAATAGTATTATTAAATTAATTACCCGTTTAGAAGATTACGAATAGAAAATTTTAGAATTAAAGGCCGAAAGTCGTCGCTTTTATAAAACCCTAAAGAAATAATAATTTTAAAATTCAAAATAGAAATTCTTAATAATTTATTTCGCCTACCGACCCTATTTTATTATTATTACCGGTATTATTACTTTATATATTCCGTAATATAGTAATTTACTAGCCTATTATTAATATTTATTAAATTATATTTTATTTTAAAGTAATTTAAGGCGGTTATATTAATAAATTCTTCTAAGGGTTCCTATATTTATTAAACTTATCCTTCCTAATTAACTAAAAATATCCTACAACCTTTAATAATTTCTATATAGAGGATCTCCTTTATTATATATTCTTTTTTACTATTAATTATAATAGCCGGTAGCTAAGAGTTAATAGTAATTTACCTTAATAGTAAGTTATTTCTAACTCTTTTAAATAGATCGATATAAAATTTATTAAATACTTTCGAAAAAAGGTCGGAGAATTCTATTATAAATAAATTAAAGATTTGTAATATTATATATTTAATATAAACCTAATCGAACTTTTTCTTTAAGCGCGCTATAAAATTTTTTTTAAAATTAAATTAAACTTTATCTCTTATTTTAAAAACTTCTACGGGCTCCCTCTTATAATTAGTAAAACGTTTTTACTTTTAAATAAATATAGTTATTATTATTTAATATAAATCTATAATTTACTATAATATAGAAATGAAATTGTTAGCCCTCGCCTACGGGTCTTTAAATTCTATTTCTATAAGGGGTATTACGAAGGCTATTAATAATTATAAGTAATAATTATAAGTAGCAAAGAAGGGAAATATTCCGATTATAGTACTAATCCGGCTATTAATTACCAATTGGACGGCCGGATATTAATAATTTTAATCGTTTTAAACGTAATTAATAAAAACTCTTAAGAATATTTAGACTTCTTAATTTATCTTTTCGGGACCGCCGTTTATTTATAAGTAAAAAGCGGTATTTAATAACTATTTAATCCCTAAAAAGTTGTAAAAACGTTTTTAGAAACGGTTAGTCCAATTCGTACTTCTATTACTAATAATAGAATATAATTAGCCGTAATATTTTATAAAATAATAGAGAAACGCTTTTATAATTACTTTTACTTCTATAAATAAAATAAGTTCGAAAATTACCGTTTTACTAAACCTATTTTTAATAATAAGAAGGCTAATATAACCTCCTATAGAGGGGAGATCGGTAATAAAATCTATTTAAATTTTTCTAAAGAATTAATTAAGGATAGTGTTATAGTAAGATGGTGCTAACTATCTACACCTATCTAGCTGAATCCGACAGGGTCGAGATCGACCGTATCGGGTTCGGCTTCAAGACCTATACTAAGGTCGATACAATCGGACTCGATACTAAGCAGTATCGAATTTAGTAATATCGAATTCAAACAATTACAACCTAGAATTCAAGTTAATAAACAATATTACTAAGTAAGTACTTTAATTATATATAAATTAATTAATATCTTCCTCTCTTCAAAAGAAGGGAAATAAATAACTATTAACTACCTAATATTATATTAAGTATTATTATACAGGATGGTATCTGGCGTAATAATACTAAGTATATACTAGCCTATAATTCGCGTAATAATCTCCCAGGGGCCCGAGAAATAATTATTGTAATATTTAACTACTAATTAATATTATATATATTTATTATTATTCTTTAAATCTATTCCTTCCCTAAAGCTCTTCTAGTAATTTGCCCAATTTACTAATAACGGACTTAGCACTACCTTCGGAAGTATCCTAACGAATAATTGAGCCCGACTTATTAATATTTATAAAAAAAACTTCCTTCCCTTTTCTTTTATTAATATTAATAATATAACGACGCTTTAAAGCTAATTTAGCCGTAGCGGTACTCCTATACTCCTTTACAACGTCGACCTTAATTATATTTATCTATTTAAATTTAAAGGTACGGATACTAAATTTAATTAAAATTATAAATACTAAAGTAGACGGGGTTAAGCCGGAGAAAATAGTAACCTTTAATATTGCTACGAAATAATTAATACTTAATAAGGTCTAAATAGCGATTTACCGAATAATAGTAGTATAAATAATAAGACGGTTAATAATTTTAATAATACTATTATAACGGTCGGTTCTTATAATAGAAAGGGAATTGGATTTAGCTATTTCAATATTAAATTCTATATCCTTAATTTAAATACTTTAATATACTTCGTAAATAAATATAGAAAAATTCTTTACGGAATTATTAAAATCGATTAAACTTTTCTTAATAATTTCCTAAGAGAGTATAAAGGTAACAAAGGGCGTACTAGTAGCTTTAATATTATTAAAACGGGTTTTAAAATAATTAAATACTAATAAGCGGCTTTCTATTTAATTATAAATTTTATTTATAAAGTTTTTATAAAGTTAAATAAAATTTTATTTGAATAAATTTATAAAGCGTATTTTTTCTTCCGCTATTTAACGCTCCTTAATACCGTCGAATTCGGCTTCGTTAATATAAATTAAATTAATTTTATTCGCCCGGATTAATATAATATTTACCTATTTCGGGATTCTAATATTATTATTAACGTAGTAGTATATAAATAAATCGATTCTATTAGGATAAAATTCGTCCTAAATTCGCTTATCCTTTGTATTATAGACTATAAGGGCGAATTTAACTAATTATTTATGTAATTTACGTACTAAATTCGTTTCTAAAAAGGAAATATAATTATAAGCCGAAGCGTTAATAACGTTTTAAATATTATTATAAAATTCAATTAAAATATAATATACTGTATAATATAAGTTTAAAATAAGTTTATAGTACTTACGGGCCAATTAAACGAATTCGGTACGAAGACGGTTAAAAGCGAACGTATAGGGAGCTATATTACTTCGGGAACTTCTATTATTTTCTCCTTCGCTAATTAAATTAAATATAGAAGGGTCGATATCCCCGTTAAAAATATCGAAATTATCCTCTTCGAAATCGTTATTTTCGTTATCGAAAATTTCTTTAACGACTAATTCTAGCGCTAAATAAATAATAATATTTATTTTAGGGTAGAAGGCCTTTATAAATTTAATATTAATATTGTTATCTATATATTAAATTTGTAAATTAGTACGTACGTTCAATACTTTTAATATAATAATAAAATAGTTAATTTCTAAATCGTTATTAATATATATATACCTACTATATTAGGGAATAATAATACTCTTCGTTAAAGTAGCCCTAATAACTATAAAGATTTTAATTTAAATAAATTTAATAAATTAAATATTTACGCTTATACTAATATAGTTAGAGGTTAATATATATACCTTTATATTATTTCCGACTTAATTTTATTAAATATAAATAAAAGTATATAGCGTATAAATATTATCTATTAAGCCGATTAATAACGTTAAAGTTTAATATTCGCGCTAATAATATTTAAATATAAAATAAGAGAAAGTCTTTTCGCACCGCCGCAAATGTCTTTTCGCACTGCTATCAAAAAAGGCTTTTAGAAGTAACTCAGCCAAACTAAGGCCGTAGTATATAAAAAGTACATCGGAATTTTTATTTATTTTCCTTCTATAATATGATGTGTCTAGCGTACCTAGGCGCCCTCTATAGCCCTCAGTATACAATAAAAGAAGAAAAAAGCTTTTATTTACTTTAAATTTGGAATATTTGTATTGAGTCTTTCCTTTAAGCAAATACGTCGACGGCAATTAGATTATAAAATAGAGTAGAAAATTACAAAAATTCTAGTACCATTTTTATACTGACAACTTCCTTTTTAGCAAAGTTATACTTAGTGGTATTTTGGACGGCGGTGTATAAAGACATTTGCGGCGGTGCGAAAAGACTTTCTCTAAAATAAATATTAATAATAATAGTAGTACCGGCTACGGCTAAATATATACCGGTCGAAATAATATTATTATTAATATTAATTAGAATACCGAATTTAAATTTTATAAATAAGATTTAAAACCGAATTTTATAAATAATTAATATAATTAGTTAATTATTTTCCGAATAGAGCGCCGCCGAATTATTGATTAATATCGGCTTATTATATTAATTATAATTTATAAAAATAAAATTACTATAAGTAATTTTGAATATATATAAAACTCAAACCTAACGTAAAGCTTAATTGTAAACAACTTTTAATTTATCGAAGGCCTCTGTAAATTCGCTTATAATATATACTATAAAATAAATAGTATTCTCTACTAATATTTAGATTAAGAATTCCGGTCCGAAAATAACGATGAATTCTAATGTAGTAGCTTCGGCGTAACGTATTTCAACGCTTACAATATATATAATCCTACTATTATGAAAATTAAATTTACTTAGGATATTGCCTATAATTAAATAAGTAGTTTTAAATATGCGTTTATCCTTTACGAATATTTCCTTTTTTTAATTATCGACTTCGTTTCTAAGGTTACGGACGAAGCTTAGTAATTCGATCTAATTAATATCGGGGGCGAAGATTCGCTTTTTATATGTAAATTCCGTAAAAATAGAGGGTATTATAATACTATTATTTATATAAGTACTTTAAATATTAGAAATTAATATTTTACCTTATTAAAATCGATTACGTCGACTTCGACGTTTATAATTATAAGGAAATTTTATAATATATTTTATATAAAAGGAAAAATGTATTTAAAATATATAAGAATAATGCTAATAACGCTAAAAAGCTAATAATAATAATATAAAAGTAATAACGACTCCCCCTTTAAAAAAAAAATAGAGGATAATAAAAGGCAAATATAAAAACGGACGAAATAAAAAGGAAAATAAATAAAAGAAAATTTTTATAAATATATAGTTTAAATATTAATTAAATAACAATTCCGGCGAAGGCGAACTTACCTTCTTATACTAACCGGCTAACTTTAATTAATATAATTACTTATATTGTATTAAAACGGTCCTATTTCCTACTTATACGGGGTATCTACAGGGGCGAACTAATAAGTCTACTATAATATGTCCCTTCGAATAAAGGATTTCCTTTACCTCTACCTATTTAAAGGGTACGTAACCTAATTTAACCCTTTTAACTTCCTAATTTACTAAGTAATTAGTTTTATAAATACGAATAACGTCCTCTAATAAAGAAATTAAAATTAATTTCCTAATTTATTAATTAACGGTATTATTTTTACCGTAGGGCCTAGTAAAGTATTTAATAATTTTACCCTTCTTTTTATAAATATAAATATAATAATTAAAGATCTTCTCTACTACGAAATCCTTTTAATTGTCGACTTCGACGTCCTCTACTAAATTTATATCCCGATTATATAGGTCCTATCCTTAAGTAGGCTTCTATAATTATATAATTAAAATTACGGGGTAGAATTATAAACCTTTAGGGAAGTTTAATTTGTAAATTAATTTCCTTACTTTTTAGACAATTTTATATAGTCCTAATTATTTAATTAATTACTTCGGCTTCCGCTTTTTTAATAGGTAATATCCCTTATTTAAGCGTAAAAATATAATATCCCCGATTTCGAAATTAAATAGTTAATACCGAAGGTTATATTTTAATTTAGTAACGATTTTAACTATATTGATTAAAACGGTTACCTCCTCCTAAAACCCTTTATAAATTATTTAGAAAGCTTTAATATTAATAGGCTTAGCCCAACTACTACTAGTGAATATTTTAATAAGAAATTTCGGTTTAAAGCTGAGTACGACTTTATTAGGGGATATATTAAATATAGTTTAAAGAATATTATTAAAAATATATTAGAACGCTGGTAGTATATTAATTTAAAGTTCGTCCGATATTGAGTAATATATATAGATAGTGAATTTAATTATTTAATTTATATTTTCAGACTAGCCGTCGGTTTATAAATAGTACGCCGTCGAAAATAATAATTTAATATTATATTAGTCGAATATAGCCTTCTACAATATTAAAACAAACTTCGGATTATAATTGTTAATAATTACTTAAAAAAAACCTTAATTATTAATTATCTATACCTTTATAAATACTACTACTTAATCCTCTACTTTATAAGATAAATATCCGGTAATAAATAGCTTTTTTTTACTAAGTTTATATATTTGAATAGTGAAGGTATTTAAAGAATTAAAGTTAAGAAGCGCTTAAAAGCTTCTTTTAACGTTTATAGGGGGTATATTAATAATAAAATCGATAATAATCGTATAATATAGCTAAGGAAAAGATTTAATCGGTTATAATTCGTTAAAAGTTGGGTTTTAATCGGTCTAATATTAATAATATATTGGGTAATATTATACGTAAGTCCGTACCTTTTATATTTTTTTATTAAAATAAATGTAATCGAATTCAGCGATTATATAATTAACGCCGAAATATTAATTCCCGTCGTATATTAATTCTAGGACGTCTTTAATGTAGCCGCGAAAAATATATAACCGTTATTTATTATAAAAATCGATATAATATAATAGCTTGTCCTTAATATAAAAAGGGTTAATTAGTAATTATAATCGTTTTTTGCTCTTATATATACGTATTAAATTAGGAGCGTTAGCTTCGGCGAAGGCGGCTATAATATTAATATATTTAGAATCTTCCTTATAACCTTAAATTAATTAGTTGTAAAAAACTTCGGAGAAAATAGGCTTAATATTCGTAATATTAATATAAATATATTCGGCCTAATTTGCTTATACGTTTTCTAATTAGTTAATATTGTTATAATTTATATAATAATCTAATTTTATAAATAATTTAAATAAAGTGTCGGGTATGACGTTTAGCGGCCCTAAAATATAGAATACGTTAAACCGAAATTAAGAAACCTAATTTGCTGCGTCCGTAAATTTAAAATTTGCCTTATTGAAATCTATTATAATTAAGGATATATATTTTCAAATACTTTTAGTAGGGGAATAATTAATTAAAATATTAATAGGATGCTTATTAGATTAAATTATTTTCTTCTATTTCTTTAGGACCTAAATAATAGTAGTAATTTCGGCTTTAATAAATTTATAATATTTTTCTATAAGACTAGTCTTGTAAAATATATAAGCGATCGACTATATTTATTTAGAGAATGTCTTTTCGCACCGTAATGAATGTCTTCCGGCACCGTAGCCCCACCCACTTACACCCTTCCCGCGCGCTAATGCACCCCAAAATTT
>MU839315.1:0-24245 GCA_030685235.1 Copromyces sp. CBS 386.78
TTTTATTTTTATTTTTATTTTTATTTTTATTTTTATTTTTATTTTTATTTTTATTTTTATTTTTATTTTTATTTTTATTTTATTTTTATTTTTATCTTTATCTTTACCGACTATCCACGGTCACATCCTTCACAGTCGTATTCACCGCGGTCAGATTCACCGCGGTCGGCCGGGATTTACCGCAATCGCATTTATAGTCGCATTTCAATAAAAAACCTCTTCTTTTCGATTTTTCTCAACTATTAAACCTCGTACTACAATATAAAAAGTATTAAAATAACCGTATAATTGAAGCGAACATTTTAATAGTTTTTTTATTTGGATACATTTCTTCGTTGAGGAGTAGTATTGCCGAGAGCGTTTAATATACGGGCTTCGAATTTAATTAAGTTTCTAAATTTCCCGATTAGGACGATAGGCTCCGTAATTAATTATATATTAGCCTATTATAAATAGAATTGCCGCTCCTTCTAATTTTATCGCTTCGGTAGGCTTATAAATTACGACTTTTAGTACGGTTCTCCTATAATACTTTTAGTAAACCCGACCTTAAGCGCCTCTATGGTAGAAGGATAAGCGTTTTAATTAGGAAGAATATCGATAATTTAAAGAAATTTATTTTGAAGGAAATAAAAAAAAACGTTTAAAAAGCGCCGAAAAAGTAAATTAATATTATTTAGAAATCGCTAAATAAGGTTAGCGTTATTTTCTATTACTTATTTACTATTATTATTAAAAAATTTATCCTTTCTAATTATAAATATTAATTTATTATTAAGGAGGTTTAAATTACCGCCGAATTTATTATATATACGAACGATAATATAAAGTAAACTATTAAAAGCGTTTTAAGAGAGAGTTTATATAGGGTAATTTACGTAATTATTAAAATAATAACGAACGGAAATTATATAATTATTTTTAACGAATTAATTAAAGATTAATATTAAAAGTATTAAATTTAAATTAAAAAAGTTTTTAAAAAAAAAGCTATTATATTTTTAAATATTATAATTATTTTAATTAAAGGAGTTTTATAGGTTAATATCGATATAAAATAATTTAAATTAATTATATAAAAAATAAGGGAGAAGAATAAAGAAGCGGAAATTATTCGGGTTAAACTTTAGAAAAAATATAAAGGGGAAGAAAGAAGAATATTCTTAATAGAAATCGTAATTGTAAAAATTACAATTTTCTTTTAAAAGAATTTTTTCCTCTAAAATAGTAGCGTATACGTATATAAATTATTTTAAACTATAGTTTCCGCCTAATAATATTTTAAATATTAATATTTTAAATAAATAATAAAATTCTATTACTAAGAAGACGCTTATAATTATTATAGTAAAATTAAATATAAAAGGCCGTATATAGGAGAAGAGAATTACCCTTCGAATAAAAATAATTCACTAATTTTTTATAAACTATATAGGAAGTTAGGGTATTTCGCCTTTAATAAAAAGAAATATCCGTTTACAAAGCGGCCTATATAAAGGTATTTATTGATTATATTAAAAGGCTTTGCAGCTTTATTATTTATAAAAAATTAATTAAACCGGTATTAAAATTAATAATAAAAATGGAGGAAGATATTATAATTCTTAACGCCCCCCTTAATTCCTATTTAATTATAACTTTAGAAAAATTATTTATAAAAAGAAGAAAAAAAAGCCGCCTTAAAAAGATTAAAGGCGGTTTTCGGCCGAAACTTATAAATATAAACTTAATAAATATTTATATTTACTCTTACAATATAAATAATTATATTTATATTAATTTTATTACTATTATACTTTTAATTATTATTATTACTTCTAAAAAAATAATACCCTTCCAACCCGCTATTAAATTAGAAGGAAACTTTTTATAAAGTAATTAATAATTTAATTAAAAATATTCTATTAAAATATAGGGAAATCGTACGAAAAAAGGAAAACGTTATTCGAATAAAAAGAAATTTATAATATTATAATAATTTAAAAACCGGGTAAAAATTTAAATAAAGATATTTACCGGCCGAAGGATAATAAATATTATAGTATTAATTATTTAAAAAAAATAGAATAATAATTTATATAAATAAAAAATAGAATTTAAAAGACTTAAACTTCTGAATTAGGAAAGATTAGGCCGTAATAATATTAAAAAATTTATAAAAATTAATAATCGTCTACTCTATTTATTCCTTTATCTTCTTCTAAAATACGTTAGAATATTAATAAAGGTTTCCCTTTTTCGAATTCTTTAAAGAGAAACCTCTAGCCGGTTAATATATAACTATAAAGGATTATAACTTCTATTACCCTAATTAAAATTTAAAAAATAAAATTAATTTAAACGCTATAAAATTATTTATATAAGTATAATAATAAAGATTTAACTTCGTTACCCCCTATAAAGAATTAATAAAGTTCGGAAATATAATTAAAAGAGAGAAAAATAAAATAATTAATTATATATAAATTTTATAAAATATTAAAGTTGAATATTAGGGAATATAATAGTACGGGTAAATAAATTCGAATTATTACCTTTAAGAAATTTAAATCTAAATAAGAAAAAGAAATAAGAAAGCGGAAATAAAAGAAAAAGTTAATTAAAATTTAATAAACGTAGAAAAGGTATAAGAAACGGCGGAAAAATAAATATTAATCCTAAAAGGGATTAAAATAATAGAAGAGTTCGAATTAAGATTTAATAAATTCGACGGCGAATTCGTTAATATTATAAACGAATTCGTCCTATATTAAAAGAAAGGTCGGAAAAAATAAGCGGACTAATAGAATTTAAAATATAAAATAGTAACGAAGGAAGTATAATAGAAATAATAAATTTAATTTAAGAATTGGACGCCTTTAAATTAGAGAAAATTTATAGAAGCGGTAATAAAAAAGAAGAAATTTATTATAAAAATTTAAGAGCGAAATAGTATAATTATATTATAAACGTATCGAAAAACCCGATTAAACTTTAATTATTAAAAAAATAAATTAAAATATAAAATTATTATTTAATAAATCCGCTAAAATTACTACCCTTCAAATAAAATAAATAGGCGAACGAAATTAAAAACTATAATAATAAAATAAATATTTTTAGCGACTATTTCTTTTTAAAAGTAGAAATCCTAACGGGCTATTTACTAAATTAAATTTAATTATTAAATAATAATACCCTAATACCTATTAATAATTTAATTACTAAAGAAAATATTCGGGAAGTCTTTGCGAGGATAATACTTAATAAAATATTAAGTATCGATTAATTTTTAAATAGATTTCTAAAAATATATAAAGAACCGTTTAAATAGGCAATAACGGCTTTCGCTATAGTAAACCTCTAATTCGGATATTTTCCTTAATAATTTAAAAACGTAAAAGTAATTATTTTTAAAAAATTTAGAAAAAGCGCCGAATAATAAAAATTGGCCGGGGTATAGCGGCCTATATAATTTTTAAATAATATTAGAAAAATCTTTAAAACCTTTATAGTAAAAAAGTTAATATAAATAGCGGAAGAATATAATTTTTTTCTAAAAAACTAAATAAGTAACCGGGTAAACTATTCGACCGAATTCGCCGTCCGAATAATTACTAATACAATTTATATAATATAAAAATTTAAAGCCGTAACGTCTTTTTTATTCCTCGATTTAAAAGGCGTATTTAATAGAATTAATTATAAATAATTTTTATATATATTATAGGAAATACAATTTTCAAAATAAATCTTTTAATAAATTAAAAATTTCGTTATTAGAAAAAAAAGTTTTCTTTTCTTCAATAATAAAACTTCCTAACCTTATAATATTATAATAAGTATATTATAAAATTTCCCCCTTTTACTAATCCTTTTTATTCTCTTTATTACCTTATTATATTATAAATTAATTATTATCTAAAATATAATTATTATTAGCTCCGCTAATAATATTAATATTATTATAATAATTAAAATTTTTGAAGAAAATTATCGGACGTTCTAAATAATATAAAATATTTATTCGGGTTAGGTAATTAAAAGAGGAATAGAATTCGAAATAAATAAAACGGAATTTATATATTTTATACGAACAAAGGAATTGAAAATAGAAATTTTCTAAATTAGACGAATTATATTTAAATTAATAAAATTAATTAAATTCTTTAAGGTTTAATTAAATTAGAAATTTAATTATTAAATATATATAGAAATAAAAAATAACAAAATACTTACGTAAATGAATATATTAATACGATTAGTAGCGAAAATTTAAAATTATTTGTTTATATAAATAAAAGAAATTTATATTAAATATATTTAGAATATAATTATATATAGAATATTAACCTTCTACTAACCGATTAAAATTTATAATAAATTACGAAAAATAATAATTAAATTAATTAAATATTAAATTAAATATTTAAAAATTATTATTAAAGCGTATAAAATTATATTAATAAGGAATTTAAAAATAGAAATCTTTTATCCGCTATTCGACTTTTATTTTAATAAATAAATTAAAACTTTCGAAGAAAGGTTTACCCGTATAAATTAAATAAAGTTCGTCCGAAGGACTATAATTTAAATAGTTAATTATATTTAAATAAAGAAAGTAAAAAGTCGGCTACTTACTAATAAATTAAAAAGTAATACTATTAAAATTAAATAAATTAAAGAATAAGTACCGATAGAAAAATTTCTAATAATTATAATAAATTTACCCTTAATAATAGGGGTACCGCTACCTTTATTATAAATATTAGAATTAATTACTATAAATTATAAAAGGTAATTAGAAAAGGTAATAATAAAAAAATAAATATTATACTATAATTATTAATTAGCGGCGGTAATAATTAAATTAAATTAATAGTATAAATTTATTATTACCGACTTTAACCCGAATTTTAATAATAATATTATAAAATAATATATAATCAGTATAAAACGAAAAAAGAAGAAAGCTTAATAACCGGAAAATAATAACGAATAATATTTATTATTTAAAGCGAAGAATTCCCTTTTTACTTAAATAAGGACGGAAATTATAGGCTTCCGGTCTTTCTTCTTCTAAAAGAAAATTCTAAATATTATAACGTTAATTTATTTTTATAATATAGGTAAAGAAACCTTTATATATATTATCCTAAATTATTTATAAATAACCGATTATTAAATAATAGTAATTAATTAGTTGTAAACGAAAAAAAAAATTCTAAATTTATTTAAATAATAGAACCCTAATTAAGAAAATCCTTTTATAAGTATTATAATTTAATAGACTAAACGAATATTATTTAACGGTCGAATTAAAAGGAGAATAATGTAATAAATTTATATAATATTCCTAAATATATTTAATTATAATATTAAAATAAAAAAATATAAGAGAAATAAAAAGAAGAGGAATTAAATTATATTAATTATAATAGTTACTTAATTATAAAAATAGTATTAAAATAATTAATTAATATTTTTTATAAATAAAGAATTTGTAAAATATATTAAATATTAATTCTTAATTTTCAATAATTTTATAATATTATTAAAATTAATTTTCGTTAACGGAGGAGGGGCCAATAAGATTATTAATTATTATTACGGAATTAATATTAATATTTCTTCTATTAAAACCGAAAATAGGAGCGGAAAGGTAATTAGCTAAAAATATTTCGTAATATCTTTTATATTAATAATTTTCGACTTTTATATTTTAATAACGAAAAAAGATATTAGAATTATATAAAAAACTATCCGTAATTAAATATTTATATATATCCTTTCAAAAATCGATATAAATACTATAGAAACGACGAATTAAAAGATTAATATTATTCTAAAAATAGGATAAAATAATAACTGCAACCTAAACGGTATTATATTTATTATAATAATTTAACGGAATATTTAATATATATTTTATATTATTCTATTTATTAACGTTTCGAAGAATATTAAAAAAAAAATTAAAATGAAAATTATAGGAAGAAATTTATTTTTAATATTAATAATAATAGTCTTATTCCCTATATTACTTATCTATAGCGCCTTATTAGTATGGGGTACTTCTCTTAGTTCTCTAGAGGAAACCGTGCGGCAATAAGCGCCGTCGGATAAAAACCGCTAACTCCTTTCGGTCGCAAATAAATCGCGCCTACTCTATCTAGATTCTATTTATAGCGGTACTTACCTACCGCCTTAGTAAATAAATTATTTCCCTTCTACCGCCTTTAATCTAATATTAGAACAATCGAAATACTATTCTTATACGCTACTCCTTCTTCTTAAACCGCTTATAATAATCGTCCCTTCTGTATTATTTACCTTTACTCCCGCTTCGTTATTATCCCCCAAACTCTTATAATTCTACTAAAATTTATATAAGTGTAAAGGCCCCTCTTTTCCTTCTATATAAAAACTCTTCCCCGCCGTTATTTTTCGAACTTTCCCTTCTTCCCTATTTAACTAATTTTTAAAATAGCGTCCTCTTCTATTAATTATACTCCCGACCGTCCTCCCAGCCGTATATCCAACCCTTTAAACTTTATAATTTATATTAATTATAATACTATTAAGTGTAATATCGATTTCATCCGTATAATAAACTCCCCGTCCCCTAAATTCGCTTACTCCCCTATACCCTCCTCTTCCCTAGCGTTTAAATTCTAAACTTTTATTCAAGTATTAATTTCTAACCCCGCCTTTAACTTTCTTTTTAATTAATAAATCCTTTTTATTTTTATACTTATTTCCCTTTCTCCCTACTAACTATATTAATTAGCGTTATTTGTTACATTCTTTATTTCTATTATAGTTTAAAATTTACTAATTATATTTATAATACCCTATCCTTTAATATAATTATATTTTATACTCTCTTTATAAAATATATTTATTATATTAATATTAAAAATAAGTTTCTTCCCATAATTTTCTTTTCGTTTTCTTTTCTAATATTCTTCGAAATATTAGTAAATAGAACGCTACTTATCCTATTACTAATACAAAATATATATTAAATATTCTATTAAATTATTATAATAAATATAACGCCGTTTAAATTACGGTTATTATTTTATCCTACTCCTAAAATAATATTAATCCTCTAATTCGTTATTTCCGCAATACCTATATCGACTTCTTTAAGGATGTATATAAACGCCTAACCGCGGATAATCTCCTATATAACCCTAATATCTTTCTTCGCTATTAAAATATAAAGGTCGAAGATTATTAATATAAAGGATATTATAAAATATTCTTAACCGATTATCCTACCGTTCTTATTTTCAATTTTAATAGAAGAAATATTAATACTAATTCTCTAATAATAATTAATAACCCTACTAATCCCCCTTTAGCTAACGAAAATTAAATTTAATAGCGCTATAAAATTATTAAAAATTAGGAATTAATATTTAATATATTCTATAAATTCTTCGCCCGCAAAGAATATTAATTAATTACTTCGGTACTACTTTCGTAGCTAAGTAATTATTATAATTAATATAATTTAATTCTTCCTCCTCTTATCTCTCTCGTATTTTCTTATTCTAATATTATAATCGAATATATTTATAAATACTACGCAAATTTATCGTACTACTCTCCCTCTAATTCGATTATTAAATAATATTTATTTAGCTTACTAAATTATAATACTTACAAAAGAATTCTCTTAATTCAAGTTCCGTTGTCCAAATAAATTTAAAATTCTTCTTTCCTTTATAGTTAATCGGTTACCATTATTTAATAGTCGGCTATTTATAAATAATTTAAAACGATATATATAAAAATTTCTTTACTTATATTATAAGAATAGATTAGTATTATAATATCCGGAACTTTCCTTTAGAAGAGGAAAGATTGGAGGTTTATAATTTCCGTCCTTACTTAGGTAAAAAGGGAATTCTTCGTTTTAAATAATAAGTACTATTTGTTATCCTCTTTTAATTATTAGGCTTTCTTCTTTTTTCGTTTCGTATTAATTATATACTATTTTATAATATTATTATTAAACTTCGGGTTAAGGTCGGCAATAGTAAATTCGTACCGTCGGCCTAATTTAATTACCGCTACTGCTAATTAATAATTATAGTATAATACCTATTCTTTTATCGTTATTTTTTCTAATTACCCTTTATAATTTATAGTAATTAATTTTAATATTTATAATAGGGGCGGCGGTATCTCCGTTACCGGGGGTGGACTTATTACGATCGCTAAAAGTTTCTCTATCGGTATCTATTTTTTAGCCTACTTCATTTTAGTAATATTATTTTCTAATTTATTAATAAGTAACCGACTTTTTACTCTCTTTATTTAAATATAATTAATTACCTAAATTATAATCCTTCGGACGAACCTTATTTAATTCGTACGGGTAGGCCTTTTTTTAAAAGCCCTAACCCGTTTATTAAAATAGAAATTAAATAGTAGATAAAAGGTTTCCGTCTTTAAATTCTTTATTAGCGTAGTTTTATACGCTTCAGTAATAATTTTTAAATATTTAATTTAATATTTAACTAGCCTAATTATTATCCTTCGTAATTTATTATAAATTTCGGTCGGCTAATAGAAAACTAATACTCTATATACGATTATATTCCGAATATATTTAGTATAAATCTCCCTTATTCGTATAAAAAAATAATTTTAAATTTTTACTACTAATTATATTAATATATTTATTTATGTAACTATTTTCTTTTTTACTACCTTTATATATATTCGTTAATTAAATTTCTAATTTAATTAAACCCTAAAGAATTTAATCGATTCTATTAATTTAAATACAACTCTTCCAATTTAAAGAATTTCTATTCTTAATTCCTTCGTCCGTATAAAATATATAAATTCCGTTTTATTTACTTTAAATTTTATCCTTCTTTTAATTATTTAATTCGAATAAATATTCTATACTGCTTAGAACGTTTAATAATTTTCTTCGGTAATTTTAGCTATTATAATAATATTAGTATTATTAGCGAAGCTAATAGTAATTATATTTTAGATAATAGTTAACTTATAGTATAATAAGGTAATAAAGAAAATAAAAAGGATTAATAAGAGGGGGGAACTTTATAATACGCTTACTATAATATTATAAGGTTAAGAGGTTTTATTATCGAAGAAAAGAGAACTTTTTCTTCTAATAACGAAATTGTTAATTTATTAAAGGATTTATTTTAGGAATTATATTTCCTATAACGTATATAAGAGCTACTTATAATTAATTTTATTAAATACGCCCTTTAAATTGAAGAATATAAAAAACGTTATAATTTTAAATTTTTATATTGTATAGACTACGTCGGTAATTATTCGAATAGTAAATTCGGTTAAACGGCTTACCCGGTTACTTATTTAACCTTCTAAAAAGAGATTATATTCTTCTACTACCTATATTAACTTTTTAATTATAAAGGCTTCGAAAAAAAATTTAATATTATTTAAAAGCGATATAAACCGCTATACCCCAGCTAATTTTTATTATTCAGCGCTTTTTCTAAATTTTTTAAAAATAATTACTTTTGCGTTTTTAAACCGTTAGAAGAAATATCCGAACTAGAGGCTTATTATAGCGAAAGCTGTTATTATTTATTTAAATAATTCCTTATATATTTTTAGAAATTCATTTGAAAATTAATCGATACCCGGTATTTTATTTAATATTATCTTCGAAAAGACTTCCCGAATATCTTCTTTAATAATTAAATTATTAATAAATATTAGGGTATCGCCGTTTAATAATTGAATTTAATTTAGTAAATAGCTTATTAGGACTTCTACTTTTAAAAAGAAACGGTCGGTAAAAATATTTATTTTACTACTATAATTTTCGACTTCGTTCGCTTATTTGTTTTATTTAAAAGGTAATAATTTTAATAGATTTATTAAATAATAATTTTATATTTTAGTTTACTTCTCTAATAATTAAAATTTATTCGGGTCTTTTAATATATTTATAATATAATTGTACTATTTTGCTTTCTAAATCTTTATAATAAATTTCTTCTTTTTTATCGTTACTTCTACAAATTCTCTTTAATTTAAAAGTATTTAATTTCTAAATTAAACCTATTATTTCCGCCATACCTCTTTTATTACCGTTTTATATTCTAAATTCTATTAATCTATTTATTTTTTCCGACCTTTCTTTCGGTATAGGATAAATTCTTTTGTAATATTAATAAAATTACTATCGAATTTATTAAATCCTAATTCGAATTCTTCTACTATTTTAATTCCTTTTAAAATCGATATTCGTTTTTCCGCCGCTTCCTATACCTTTTCTACGTCTATTAAATTCCAATTAAACCCTTCTTCTATTTCCGCTTTCCTATTTCTTTTTCCTATTTAAACTTAAATTTCTTAAGGGTAATAATCCGAGCCTATTTACTTATACCGCTACGCTCCCCAATATTTAGCCTTAATACCCTATAAAATCTATATATAATCAATTATTTTATCTTTTTCTCCTTTAATCGCATTTCTAAACTTCGTTAATTTTCTACAAAAAATAATAAAATTAAATTTCTATCGCCGTACTTACATAAATAACCTTATAATACCTAAATTAATCCTATTTTCTAAATTCTAATTAGGGTAATAAAGGTTATAATCTCTTATAATTATATATTAACCAGTTAAAAGTCTCTCTTCGAAGAATTCAAAAAGGGGAAACCCTTATTAATATTCTAGCGTATTTTAAAAGAAAATAGGGAAATAAATAAAGTAAATAATTATTAATTTTCGTAAATTCTTTAATATTATCACGGCTTAATCCTTCTTAACCCAGAAATTTAAATCTTTTAAATTCTACTTTTTATTTACATAAATTACTATTTTACCCTTTTTTAAATAATTAATACTATAATATTTATTACCCTTCGGCCAGTAAATATCCCTATTTAAATTCCTACCCGGCTCTTAAATTACTATAATATTATAAGTCTCCTCTTATTCAAATAGTATTTTCCCTCTCTTATACGATTTCCCTATATTTTAATAGAATATTTTTAATTAAATTATTAGTTACTTTATAAAAGGCTTCCTTCTAATTTAATAACGGACTAAAGGGGTATTATTTTCTTAAAAATAATAATAGCGGCCGAAAGTATAATAATAATAAAATTAATACGGGTATAGTCGCTTATATTTTAAAAACGGGTATAAATATTTATCGGGCTTATACTTATAAGTTTCGGCCGAAAGCCGCCTCTAATCTTTTTAAAGCGGCTTTTTTTATTTCCTTTTATAAATAATCTCTCTAAAATCGTAATTAAACGGGAATTAAAGGGAACGTTAAAAATTATAATATCCTTTTCTAACTCTATTATCAACTCTAATACTAATTTAATTAATCCTTTATAAATAATAAAGCCGTAAAACCTTTCGACGTAATTAATAAATATTTTTACGTAAACTACTTTTACAAACGGGTACTTCTTCTTATCGAAAGCGAAATACTCTAACTTCCTATACAATTTATAAAAAATTAGGGAACTATCTTTATTCGAAAGGTAATTATCTTTTCCTATATATAGCCCTTTATATTTAATTTTACTATAATAATTATAAATATCCTCTTAATAATAAAATTTCGCCGTATATCCGAAATACTAATATTTAAAATACTATTAGGCAGAAACTATAATTTAGAATAATTCATATATATATATACCGCTATCCTAGAGGAAAAAGTTCTTTTAAAAGAAGATTATAGCCTTCGTAGTCGTGATTTCTACTAAAATATTCTTCTTTCCTCCCCTTCGCATCTCTTCCAAAATTTAGCCCAAATAATTTCCGCTTCCTTATTCCTCGCCTTTATTTTTTATATAATTAATTCAAATTATTTTATATCGATACTAACCTATAAAACTCCTTTAATTAAAACAATTATAATATTTAAAGATATAATAGCTTCTTTTCTAAAAATTATTTTAGCTTAAATTTAATATTTTTAATACTAATCCTTAATTAATTCGTTGAAGATAATTACGTAATCTCCGCTCGTTACTATTTTAATAGCCGTACGGATTATTTTATACGGACTTTCTTTTAAAACGCCTTTAATAATTTACTTTATATTATTATTCGAACGCATAGTAAATTCGACGGTAATTTAAGCCCCCTTAATAGTAAACTAGCGTTCGTAATTAGAAGGAATAAATTTTTTAATAATAATAGTAAATAAATAATAAAAGGTCGCACTAACCCCATTTAACGATTTCTAAACAATATTAACTTATTTCTTCGACGCCTTTTAAATATTTTTCTTT
This sequence comes from Copromyces sp. CBS 386.78, assembly GCA_030685235.1. NCBI lineage: Eukaryota > Fungi > Ascomycota > Sordariomycetes > Sordariales > Sordariaceae > Copromyces > Copromyces sp. CBS 386.78. Next base: position 12,273 of record MU839315.1, read on the forward strand.
ATTTCCTTCGAAATAAATTTCTTTAAATTATCAATATCTTTCCTAATAATAAATTAAATTTCGGCGGCCTTATTTACTTCAAATATTTTAAACCTATTTTTTTTTATAAAAATTTTCGCAAATTCGAAAAGGAATTTTCGAACCTAATAACGGTCGTCGGTCGTTATAGCGGTATAATCCGTAATCTTATTCACTATAATAATAAATTTCTTTATAGTTTTATTATTTTCCTCCATTTTTTCCGAAGTTTTTATAATAAATACGGCATCGGGGTCGTTACATCCTAAAATACCTCCGAGGAAGTTATAAACGCTATTTTCGAACCTACTCACACTTTTATTAATTATTATTAGTAATAACGGTTCAACGCTATCGCTATAATCGTCGTAGGACATCGCGGAAGGGGTAAATAACCTTCCTAAATCGATTACCGTTATCGGTTTTCGTTTTGGAGCACTTCCTAACTAGAAATCGGCGTTTCCAGTTTCGGCGTCGTTTTTTGATTATTTATTTTTTAATATTAATATAATAAATATATTCTATAAAGAACGTACGGAACGTAATTATATTAAAGGACGGAATATTATAAATATAATTAATAAATATTAAATTATAATAGAAGTAAAAAATATAATAGATAGTGTTAATTAATATAATTAGCGGAAAGAAAAGGAGGTAAATGTAAAAATAAAAAGGATTTATTAACCGGGAAGAAGGTTAAAAGTGGGGTTAGAAATTAATATTTAAATAAAGGTTTAAAATTCGGGCGCTAGGGAAAAGGGGGGCGTAAAAGAATAAGAGAATTTAAAAAATAGGGAATCTATTATATAGACGAAATTAATATTATATTTAATAATACTATAATTAATATAAATTATAAAGTTTAAAGGGTTAGATATATAATTAGGAAGACGGTTAAAAATATAGTTAATAAAAGAGGATATTATTTTAAAAATTAGTTAAATAAAGAAGAAAAGAAAATTCGAAAAATAGTAGCGGGGAAGAATTTTTATATAGAAAAAAAGAAAGAGCTTTTACGCTTATATAAACCTTAGTAGAATTGTAGGAATTTAAGGGATAATAACGAAGCGGGAATAAAGGTAAAAATAAGAAAAAAACGATTACTATAAGTAATTTAGGAAGAAGGAGCAGTATATAAGAATAATATTTCGATTATTCTAATATTAAATCGAAGGTAGTAAAAGGGAAATAGTTTATTTACTAAAATAATAAATAAGTACCGCTATAAATAAAATCGAAATAGAATAGGTGTAATTTATTCGCGACCGAAAGGAATTAGCGGTTTTTATCCGACCGCGCTTATCGCCGTACAATTTTTTCTAAAGAACTAGGAGAAGTACCTTATACTAATAAGGCGCTATAGATAAATAATATGGTATTTAATTGTAAAATTGAATTTCGATAAAAATTCCAACTACTTTATATACCTAAGGGTAAATTTCTTCGTAGTACTAAAAGTCTTCAAATTCTTATAGTCTATAATAATTTCAAAAGGTTAGGTAGCGCCTTCTAATTCGGGCCTCTATTCTTCCAAAGCCTTAATAACAGTTAGCAACTCTTTATTATAAATATTATAATTATACTTACTTACCTAACAATATAAGGGTTCAAATTACTATAGTATAATAGTTATACAACAGTATAGAGATTTACTACCATTGCAGATTTGGATAGGGTAGTACAACGGTTTAATAAGTTGCAACCGTATTGCAACCGTCCTACAACCGTTGCAAGATCTGCAACTATAGGAATTTTACACATATAACGTAATTGCCAAAAAATTTCTTACGGAAAATTCATAAGGGGAAATCGCTAGGGTCATAAACGGAAATCGCGAAGGTTACAAGGGGAAATCGCGAAGGTCACAAAGGGACATCGCGAATCTAGGTTAATAAATCTTTTTTTTTTTTTTTTTTTTTTTTTAATTTGAAAAGAATAAAATTTTTTGTCACAGCGAGGAATCGAACAAGAGTCTGAAGATAAAGAACTACTTTATCAACCACTTGGCCACTAGGCCAAATTTATTAACAAAATGGGTAGTTTTTCCTCCTTATTAAGGGGAAGTTTAATATTATTTATTTTTTTTTTTTATTTTTTTTTCTAAAGACCCGTTCGGTAAAATTTTTTTAAACTAAGATTTCTGGTTAAATAGAGTGCGCACGGACCTCTAGCCGGGTGCAAAATAACCGCCAAGAAATGGCGCTCATTTTAGTACGCTTTTCAATTTCAGGGTTAGGGTTATTAGTGAAGAAAACTTTGTCGTTTTCGTAAGAAATAACCCTCGTAACTTGCCTTCATCAATTTTCTTTAAAGAATTTTTTAGGAAGGTGGGTCCAATTACGTCATGTATGCAAAAATCCTATAGTTGCAGAATGTTGCAACCGTTACAGCACGGTTGCAAATATTACAACGGTTGCAGCACAGTTGCAGATGTTACAACGGTTGCAGCACAGTTGCAGATGTTACAACGGTTGCAGGACGGTTGCAAATTTTTTTTACCGTTGTACCACCGCTGCAGATGTTAGAAACCGTTGTACAACTATAAAAGCATCCCTATATACCCCTAGCTAAGTAATTACGGAATGCTTAGCCGAAAAATAGGCGATTAGATATAATTCACCGTCGTGTAATTATAATAATATACCGCCCGTTAATTAATTAGAAGTATCGACCTCTATAATTATCAACTTCTCCTAATTATAGATTTAAGGACCGGTATTAATATAAAGGCTATCTTTAAAGCCTTAAAAGTATTATTATACTTACCTATTAATATAAGGGTTCAATATTCTATATAAATATTAGGTTGAAAAAGTTCGCGAATAGCTGAAACGCGGGTCCTTGGTCGACGACGATACTAAAATCAATTTCGACATTAGAATCGTGTTTAAGACGTCCGATTACCCCTATCTACGATATTGTAGCCGTTGCGTATCGAAAACGCGGGTATCGAAGCCGTCGGGAATATTAGTAGTAGTTTAGCGGTAAGTTAATATATACTTAAAAATCTTGTAACTAGAATACCGATAATAATACCGACGGCCGATAACGCTGCGTACGAAATCCGCCTAATTTTAGGACTTATTACAAATAATTCTACGATATTCCTTTAAAAGGTTATAAAGTTTCCTAACTTTAATAGCCCTCCTACGTCGTTCGCGGCGTAAGCAGAAAATTTTTTCGAAACCGCTAAAGTTATTTTAATAATGCAAAATTAAACCGAATAACTTTATAACGATAATACTGCTTAATTCCGCTATAATATATTGGAATTTAAAAAGATAATTATAATTATCGCGAAAATTTAAAAAATTTAATCGAAATTCTAAATTAAAATAGTAATAGTTACGTTTACTCAAATAACCTCCCCGAAATAATTTTACTTAACCTTAATTAATACTTAAATTATTATCCCCTTACGTACCGAATATACTTTTACCGTTAAATTTAATAAAAACGGCCCCCCCTTTATTACCGTATAAGAAAAATTCGATTTAACTGAATAAATAAAAGCGATTAACGTATATAATAAAGCTTACGAAGCGAAGGCCGTTATAAAGCTATAATTTAACGGAAATTACGTAATTATATTTAATAAAAAAGGAAAGAATTAATATTTTAAAAATTAAATATAAATAATTAAAATCTTTAACGATAAAATTATAATTTCGTTTTAGACGGTATTAATAATAGCCCGCAACGTATTATAATGCTTTATTAATAATATAAGCCCGGAAGAATTTAAAAAGGCCCTTACTATTATAAATAGAGTTATTATTATTTAAATAAAAGTATTTTAGAGGAAATATAATAATAAAAAAGGGTTTTTACTATTAGAAATTACTAATATAAACGAAGGATATCGTTTAATTCGAAATTCTTTATTTCAAAAAGGTAATGTATTTTATTGTAAATTATTCGAAAGGGACGCTATCCCTTAATAATATTTTAACTATTAAGAATTCGGTTACTTTAAAATTTATTATTTTAAAAGTAAAAGATAATATTACTTTCGTTATGTAATAAAGAGGTACTTGGGAATTAATATAAAAGAATCGGAATTTATATACCTTTTAAACGAAAATTCCGACTTCGTAAAATATTTCCTTTATAACCGTAAAAGATACTTCGTATTCTCTCGTAATTACCTACTTATTAAATAAATATAAGGTCGTTCCTCTATAGCGTTCGTAAAGCGCCCGTACGAATACGTATTGTAAATAAGACGGCCTACTATAATTAAAAAACTGGTTAATAGCCGGAATAACGAATTAATTTAAGCCTAAAAGGCTAGGGAAACGATTATATTACCCTTATAAATATAAGAAATATTATAAGGCTTTAAAAAGGAATTTACCTTTAAAACGATTATACCGCCCTAACCCCCCCCTGTAGACGCGGATAAAAATAATAATTCCGATACGGATATCCTTAATATTAAAGAGGAAATTTATTTCGAATCCGAATAGTAAATTATATCGATTGGGGGGATAGCTCAGTTGGGAAGATCTGAGCTTGGTTTCCCTCTCGAAATCTTTTGAGAGGTCGTGGGTTCGAATCCCGCTCCCCTCCCTTCCATCCGATCTTTTCGGATGGAAATCTTCTCCGCTGTCTCTACTAAATATAGCGTTAAAAATGTAGGGGCCCCGCCTGGTCCAAAACCCTGGCACTACGTGATTGGGCATGTGTAAATCTTATCTCTGCTCGAAGATAACGGCCTATTTTCGCCCGATTAATAGGGTGTTGGAATTGGAACCCTACCCGCAAAATCTATTCCGGAGCTACGATACTAGTTCGGTATTAGAATTTAGAATCCGCCCGGCCGTACGATATCGATTAATTAGCTATCTTATAATCCCGGTCTTTAAGTATATTCCGGTATATACAGCCGATAGAGGCCGTATTGGTAAAGAAACGCTTAAGAAATAAGACCCCGCTTCCCTACCCTCGATACTTTGAAGATAGGATGAAAGAGATGTAATACCCGCTATTAAAGCAATTAGTCCGGGTGGGAAGACGGGGTAACCAATTAAAAGTAATTGAGAGTTCTATTGGGAATAGCGATAGCTATTTAGAGTGGAAGACGAATTTAGAAGAATCCGACATCCTCCCAAGCTCCCGTAGTAAGACAGGACGAAAAGTAGGGGATAGGGTTAGGATTAAAAGGAAGGAGTTGGAGGTTTTTATCCGGATTTTCAATAATACGGTTTTTCCTCTAGACTAGAACGGAAGCAGCACCGCATACTTATTAGGTAGACTAGTTACACTAGTTAACGTGATAAGACCAATAATAATAATAATTATATCGATTATGAAGAAACGAAGCCCCTTAATTAAGGTATAAAAAGAATTAAAAGCCCGGGTCGCTAAAATCCAAAATAAAAAGTAAAAACGGCTTATTATAATAATAAAGATAATAATAGTTAATATCCGCCCGAACCCTAAATTTAATTAATAGCGTACTACCTTTACTTCGACCTAATAAATTTAAAGATTGTATATTAGAACGTAGCGAAGTTGTATAATAAAATAAAATTAATTTTAGAAATAAAAGAATATTATAATATTATAACTTTCTAAGAGCCGGGTTGTATTCTTGCGAATAATATATTTAGTACTAAAATTTCCCGCTATTAGGCGTTAAATAGTATTAATTAAAAGAGTGTAACGTTATATATAAATAAGAAATTTATAATAAATTAATAGGACTACGAATAAAGAAAGGACTAGGTAATAATAAAATTAAAGGAGGGAAAGAACGAAGTAAAAATATAATTAATTTATTTATTAATTTAGGACGCGGGTTTAGAGTAGGACTAATATACCCCCCTTAAAGAAATTATAACGAAATTTCGACGAAAGAATATTGTAATTGGGGATATAAATTTCTACTACCCGTAATAGGATATTTATAGAAAATAAAATCGAAGTAACTAAATACTCTTCTTACTAGCGTTAAATTATTATTTAACGCTAATAACGCTTATAAGCGAACCGATTAGGTTAGAGAACGCTTCCTAACGGGAATTTAATAATATTATTAATTATATTTAAATATTAAATAAATTTTATACTATATACTAAACGGTAGAAAACCCTATCCTTATTGGGTTGGACTATTAAACCCAATTGATTTTAATCTATACGGATATTAATAAAGTATTGGAAAGCGCCGCTAAAGGGTATAATTAAGTACTAATAAATATTTAATACGTAAAAGAATTAATAATAAAAAGGATTATAATCTTAATTATAATTACTATAATCGAAGAATTAAAAAAAGTAATAGGAAAGTTAATAAATAAATTAGTAAGGATTGTAGAAGAAGTAATACCGAAATAAAAATGAAGGGTAGGAAAGTATGTAAATTAATAGGATTTAAATATAAAAGAGGCCGTTAAAAAAACGAAGAAGGTAGCGAAGGCCTAGCGAACGAAGAAGATACTACTATGCAAAAGAAAAATAGAAAAAGCGTAATAAAAATAAACCGAAGCTATTAGCTTTATATAAGTAAAATAGTAATATACCCTAATAAAGGATATATTGAAAAACCGTAAAAAATTCTAAATATTAGAGCGGTAAAATAAAACGTAAAATTATTTGCCGCTAGAGCCCCCGAAGTTTCTAACGCTATATAAAAAAATTAATATAAAGGAAAAAAGGGACAATAATAGGAAGGTAAAAATGTTAACGGAACGGTTTTTCCCGGGGGTTAAAATACTTATTAATTAATTATTAAATTAAAAGGAAAAGAAGGAAAAGGAATTACCTATAAATTATAAAGTAAGCGCGGACAATATAATTAGGACCTTCGGCTAAATAATATCTAATAAAGCTCTTAAAAGCGATTAATTTTCTAATAAACTATTTAAAATTTATAAAAGGCTATTAGCCCGGGCGCTAATAATAATCGTAATAGCGAACTTTACCTTTAGATTTTTCCCGTCCTAATAACGCTACGCGAAAGTAATTATATTAAAGAAATTTAGTAAAATAATAGTATAATAAAAAATAGTAGGCGCGTAGCGCCCTATTATACTTTTAAATTACGTAGGGAAAGTATTAGAGGCAATTATAGTGGAAAAATTCGTTTAAATAGCGGAGGAATATAAATTCCTATTAGATAAATGAATAGGAAATAAGAAGGGAAGGTCAATAGAATTTATAATTTATATTATTACCAACATAATATATATAGTATAGGAATTAGGAATAATAATTTTACTACTACTCTTAAATTTTAAAGGGGCGTTCGATAAAATAAATTACCGGTAGTTCTTCTATACCCTATAAAAGAAAGGGCTACTATACTAATTATTCTACTAGGTCGAAAACTTCCTAACGGACTATTAGGGAAGTCTATTCTTCGATAGGAAATTATTATAGGAATTTAAAATATCCGCCGGAATATTTTAAAACTCCTTCCTATTACCTATCCTCTTCCTTATTTTTATCGCCATATTATATAAAATATTAAAGGAATCAAGAAGGATAATAATAATAAATTTTATAAATAATACTAATATCTTAACCTTTTCGAAATTAATAAAAGATAATTATAGGAAACTTTAAAAAGTATAGTAAATATACTATACTTAGGCGGAAAAAAGGGGTATAGAATTCAAAATTAGTAAATCCAAATTTATCTACTTTATTAAAACCCGGGTACTGAAAGCTAAAATAATTATATTCGAAGATTATTAATTAACCCTTACGGAATTGGTAAAATTCTTCGGGGTATAATTAAACCGTAAATTAACCTACCGTACCTATTTCCAAGTAATTAAAAAGAAAATATTAATTTAGATTTTTATATTTATTCGTATTATAGCGAAAACGTAGGGCTATAGCCTAATTAAAGCGAAAAAAATATATATAAAAATAATTTATACAATTATAGCTTATAGAGCGTCGGCGTACTATACCCCTATAAAACCGTTAAAAGAATTTAAAAAGTTTGTAAAATTATTTATAATAATACTAACAAATTATTTTAAAGTAATATTTAAAGTATATAAAGGCCTATCTAACGTTAAAAAGTTTAAAAACGACGCCGAAACCGGAAACGCCGATTTCTGGTTAGGAAGTGCTCCAAAACGAAAACCGACAATAGCAATCGATTTAGGAGGGTCATTTACCCCCTCTGCGATATCCTACGACGACCGTAGCGATAGCGTTAAGCCGTCGCTACCGATAATAATTAATAGAAGTACGAATAAATTTGAAAATAGCGTCTATAACCCCCTCGGAAGTATTTTAAAATATAACGACCCTAACGCTATACTTATTATAAAGACTTCGGAAAAGACGGAGGAAAATAATAAAACTATAAAGAAATTTATTATTATAACGAATAAAACTATAGACTACGCCGCTATAACGACCGATAACCGTCGTTAAATTCGAAAATTCCTTTTTAAATTCGCAAAAGTTTTTACGAAGAAAAGTAAATTTAAAATACTTAAGGTAAATAAAACCGCCGAAGCTTAATTTATTATTAAGAAGGATATTAACGATTTAAAGAAATTTATTTCAAAGGAAATAAAGAAAAACGCTTAAGAAGCGCCGAAGAAATAGGTTAATATTATTTAGAAATCGCTAAATAAGGTTAGCGCTACCTTTTACTATTTACCTACTATTATTATTAAAAAGTTTATCCCTTTTAATTACGAATATTAATTTATTATTAAGGGGGCTTAAATTATTATCGAATTTATTATACGCTTAAACGATAATATAAATATAATAATAATAATAGTCTTATTCCCTATGCTATTTATCTATAGCGCCTTATTGGTATGGGGTACTTCTCCTGGTTCTCTAGAGGAAACCGTACGGCGATAAGCGCCGTCGGATAAAAACCGCTAGCTCCTTTCGGTCGCGAATGAATCGCGCCTACTCCATCTCGATTCCATTTATAGCGGTGCTCACCCACCGCCTTAGTAAACAAGCCACTTCCCCTCTACCGCCTTCGATCCAACACCAGAACAATCGAGACACCGCTCTCGCACGCCGCTCCTTCCTCCCAAACCGCCCATGGCAATCGTCCCATCCCCATCGTTTGCCCTTACTCCCGCCTCGTCATCATCCCCCAAACTCCCACGACTCCACCAAGGTTTGCACAAGCGTAAGGGCACGATAATATAAAATAAGCCGTCGAAAGTACTTTAAAAGAGAATTTATATAAAATAATCCGCGTAGCTATTAAAATAATAATAAGCGGAAATTATATAATTATTTTCAACGAATTAATTAAGGATTAATATTAAAAATATTAAATTTAAATTTAAAAAGTCTTTAGAAAAGAAATTATTATATTTTTAAGTACTTTAGCCGTTTTAATTAAGGGAGTTCCGTAGGCTAGTATTAATATAAAATAATCTAAATTGATTATATAAGAAATAAAGGAGAAGAATAAAGAGGCGGAAATTATTTAGGCTAAATTTTAGAAAAAATATAAAAAGAAAGAGAGAAGAATATTCTTAATAGAAATTATAACTACGAAGGTTATAATTTTCTTTTAAAAGATTTTTTTCTTTTAAAATAGCGGCGTATATATATACAAACTGTTCTAAATTACAACCTCCGCCCAATAATATTTTAAATATTAATATTTTGGATATACGGCGAGATTTTATTGCTAAAAGGACGCTTATAACTATTATAATAAAATTAAATACGAAGGGCCGTATATAGGAGAAGAAAATTGCCCTTCGAATAAAGATAGTTCTTTAATCTTTTATAAATTATATAAGAAATTAAGGTATTTCGCCTTTAATAAGAAGAAATACCCGTTCGTAAGAGCGGTTTATATAAAGGTATTTATCGATTATACCGAAAGGCTTCGCGGTTTTACTATTCGTAAAAAATTAGCTAAATTAGTATTAGAGCTAATAATAGAAATAGAAGAGGATATTGTAATCCTTAACGCCCCCTTTAATTCCTGTTTAATTATAACTTTAGAGAAATTATTTATAGGAAGAAGAAAAAGAGGCCGCCCTAAGAAGATTAGGGGTAACTTTCGGCCGAAACCCATAAATATAAGCCCAATAAACATTTATATCCGCTCTTAAAATATAAATAATTATACCCGTATTAGTTTTATCGCTATTACACCTTTAATTACTACTATTATTTTTAAAGGAACGATACCCCCTCCGCCCGCTATTAAATTAGAAGGAAACTTCTTATAAGGTAATTAATAATTTAATTAAAAATATTCTTTTAAAATATAGGGAAATCGTATAAAAGAGGGAAAACGTTATTCGAATAGGAAGAGACTTATAATATTATAGCGATTTAAAAGTTAGGTAAGAATTTGAATAAGGATATTTACTAGCCGAAGGGCGGTAGATATTATAATATCGATTATTTAGAAAAAGGTAAAATAGTAATTTATATAAATAAAAGATAGAATTTAAAGGATTTAAATTTCTAGGTTAGAAAAAATTAAACTATAATAATATTAAAGAATTTATAAGAACCGATAATTATCTACTTTATTTATTCTCCTATTTTCTTTTAAAGTACGCCGGAATATTAATAAGGGTCTCCCCTCTTCGAATTCTTCGAAGAAAAACCTTTAACTAATTAATATATAGCCGTAAGGGATTATAACCTCTATTATTCCAATTAGAATTTAGAGAATAGAATTAATTTAGGCGCTATAAGGTTATTTATATAAATATAGCGATAAAAGTTTAATTTCGTTACCCTTTGTAGGGAATTAACGAAATTCGGAAATATAATTAGAAGAAAGAAAAATAGAATAATTAATTATATATAGGTTTTATAAGGTATTAAAGCTAAATATTAGGGAATATAACGGTACGGGCAAATAAATTCGGACTATTACCCTTAAGAAATTTTTATTTAAATAAGAAAAAGAAATAGGAAAGCGGAAATAGAAAAAAAATTTAATTAAAATTTAATAAACGCAGAAAAAGTATAAGAAACGGCGGAAAAACGAATATTAATCCCGGAAGGGATCGAAATAATAAAAGAATTCGAATTAAGATTTAATAAATTCGATAGCGAATTCGTTAATATTATAGAAGAATTTATCCTATATTAAAAGAAAGGTCGGAAAAAATAAGTAGACTAGTAAAATTTAAAGTATAAAATAGTAACGAAGGAGGTATAACGGAAATAATAAATTTAATTTAAGAATTAAATATTTTTAAATTAAAGAAAATTTATAAAAGCGGCGATAAAAAAAAAGAAATTTATTATAAAGATTTAAAAAGCGAAATAGTACGACTATATTATAAGTATATCGAAAGACCCAAATAAATTTTAACTATTAGAAAAGTAGGTTAGGATATAAAATTATTATTTAATAAATTTGCCAAAATTATTGAAACGCCCATCCTTCCAACGTGGAGGCGCTTCGATCGGGGCGGGCCCAAAGGTGTCATGGAAGAACCGCACCAAAGGTCGTGGTCCATGGGCCCACCTATCGAAGCGCCGAACTGGAAGGAGCGGCGGTTCTGTCTATCCGGGTCCAATGTGCAGAAAATTCCACGTGCGCCAAGACCCCAAAAAGGAAAATGTATCGTCACCAGGACACAGTTTGAATAGCACGGACAAGAATTTAGACAAATATGCCTTTGGATCAACACCATTCTTCAACGAAAGGATGCATCCAAATTAAAGAACCTTCAAAATGTTCGTCTCAATTAGGCGGTCATTTTGGTGCTTTTTACACTGTGTTACGAAGCCTGGTTGTTGAGAAAAATCGAAAAAAAGAGGTTTTTTTTTTTTGGGAATGCGACCGTAGTGAATGCCCCTGCGACCGTGACCGCGGTGAATGCGACTCACCGTGATTAATGCGATTGTGAAGGATGCGACCGTGGATGGTCGGTAAAAATAAAAATAAAAATAAAAATAAAAATAAAAATAAAAATAAAAATAAAAATAAAAATAAAAATAAAAATAAAAATAAAAATAAAA
>MU839316.1:0-23660 GCA_030685235.1 Copromyces sp. CBS 386.78
TGAAAGAATGTAATGACCAGATTTCTGGTGTGAAATTTATGAAAGAATACCGCTGCCAAGCTGAGTGTGGACCCTGATCTGGATGCGAGCGATTTAATTGGCTCAAAAATTTTGGGGTGCATTAGCGCGCGGGAAGAGCGGGGCGGCGGTGCGAATAGACTTTGATGGCGGTGCGAAAAGACTCTCTCATAATTATATATATAGTATCTTAGTTTCGAAAGCGGTCTTTCGGTCTATAGGGGTATATTGTAAAAGTAGTCACGTAACCTCTATACCGGCGCCATTCACTAGGCGCACGGCCCTGGCGGCCTCCCCTCGTACCCTACTTCCAGCCCTCCAAATTCGCCGCCTCTCTCTCCTCTTTTCTCTCCATAGCATCAATCACAGCCATCCATTTCAGCCTGTTCACAGGTGTTCAAACTTCGAAGCAGTAGCGGGAAAATCCTACAAGGATAGGATGAAAAGGACGCGACTAGATATGTTATGAAAGTTTGAAGGAGTTAATTGAAAATGATTTATGGACGTGGCGCGTCTAAGGGGAGAACTTGTCGTGCGCGTTCTTGCAAAGGGGAGGAAAAACCACCGGAGAGAGGGATTGGGAGGACCTGGAGTACATCTTGCCGCTTGTGGGTCCCTATTACGCGGACTTGGGACGGGAAATCCCGCAACTGAACGAGGCGCGTGAAGCATTGTTTCTCACGGTCAGCCTTGGGAGCGTAACCCTCGGGATAAAGACCACCGAAGCTAGCACGGGGAAATGCGATGCGAAACGTCTCATCCAACGATTCGCGACTTGTACCATCGGGGACTCGAACCTTGTCCCTTCTCCAAAGGAGGAGAGAGGGCAGTTGGCTATCTATGTCCGATCACCAGAGCCGAAAACGGGAGCGGAGGGACGATCGGCCAAGAATATCTCGCGATATCCTTTGCGCTGATAGTCCTCGACCTTCATGTTCCGGCAGCGAGGGAGGATATCGGGGTCGTGCGGGAGACCGTCCTCGGTTAGGCGCTCACGCACGTCTCTAAGGAAGTCGACGCAGGCGCTACGAAGACGGCGGACCAGAGGGTTGGGATCGCTCTGGGAGCGGGATAAAGTAATAACTGCAGCCTAGACGGGGCGTTGCGCTTATTGCAGCAACCCAACGGAGTGTCTAACATGTACTTCGTGTTGGTGATGGGACAAGTAGCGCTCTGCTTGCCGGCGTCTCGGGGAACGTTAGAGAAGGAAACGAAAAGAAGACCGCGGGAGGGAGTTGCTGCGGATTGGAAATGAGGGCAAATAGTTGGGAAGGGACGGCTGCGGTGAGGAGGATGGGAGGAAGGAGCGGTGTGAGAGGGCGGTGTTTCGATTGTTCTGGTGCCGGATGGAATGCGGTGGAGGGTGCGAGATTTGTTCGCTTGGGCGGTGGGTGAGAACCGCTATAGTTGGAAGTAAGGAAGGAGCGGCGCGATTCGATCGCGACCGAATGGAGCTGGGGGTTTTCATCCGACGGCGCTTAACGCCGCACGGTTTTTCCTTTAGAAACCGAAGAAGGACCTCATGCCGATAAGGCGCTATAGATATATAGCATAGGAATAAGACTATTATTTATCTATGTCCGATGCTGTGTCTGGCAGTGCCAAGCCGGACCAAGTCCGGCACGGCATTGCCAAGTGTGCATCGGCCCATCTCAACGCGTAACAACCTCCCGGGGCACGAAGAGATTGTCACTGCGCTGAGGTCTAACTATCAATCGGCTAAATACAAACTGTGATGCTACCTTGTCCTTGCTCGCCTATTCCTGCGTACCAGGCCTGACCTCAAAGTTCCTCCAACTATCTGCCCACATCCGAGGTGACAACCCATTCGTCCACGCATCAGGCGTCCTCCTGTTCGAGCTGACTCAACAGCTCATCAACTGAAGGGAAACGGCGCATCGGGGGCCGGGATTAGTTGCTGAACGTTATTTGCTAGGATCTTTGGCTTTCTTATATAGCGCAGATCACCACCATCACTCTGGAGGACACTCCTCACCCTTTCTTTTGTATTTTTTTTTTTCTGATTTTATCGTGCGGAAGTGGTTCGTTGTGTTTTTCACCACTTCCGAAGGGAAGATTTTAGTTGCGGCAAGTTTCTTGAAGGATGTTAGACTAGTCAAGGTACGGTGGCTTGTAATATGATCTGTGCCACATGGCCCCCTGACCCAGATTTGCCGCCTGTAGGTAAGCAACTATAGCCGGCTCCGATAAAGCCCCGCACACATTTGCCAAATTCTATAAGCGAAATAGAAACTGTAACTGTATACACGTAGATCGCCGTACCTTATATCGCATACGTGCTCCTTGTCGCATCCACAACGCACCTCCACCACACTGTACCTGCAAACAATATCCCTTCATCGAACAAAGTCACAATGACTAGTCCTCGCCCGCCTCCTACTAGCGTTTAGAAGGTCGAAAGTACTTCGCTCCCCGCAGCGTCCGCCAAATTCGGCGGTACTTCAGAGTAGATAACTACCTGGGTTGTCCAAGAGTTGGAGGCATGCAAGAGCAACTACGCTCGCGATGTCATTGAGACAGCTAAGGATAAGGTATTGTTTTGATTCAAGCGATGATGTTCTGAATGAAACTAACAAACCAAGACCAGGAGCACAGCGTCTGTTTCATCACTTACAAGTATGTCTTTGTCGCCTCGCAGCACACCTCCCTATATCAGTCTACCACCACCATCTGGCCCGCCTGTCGCGCAACCCCAACTACCACATCGTTCTTTGATCTTATTGCCATTGAACCCTTTAGCGAAGAGTTCATTGATTGTGCCCCTAGCAAGAATAATTCTGTCTGTTTTCATGCTCTGGTCCCAAGCCCAAGACGTTTAGGGGCGAGCAGCTGGCCAAAGGATTGGCGTGCTTGGTGTCGGCCTCCAAAGAAAGAATGTCCACACTCCGCCTCTTCTCGCCCTCTCCTTTACCTCCCTACTCAGCCTCCTCGCTCCTGGCCTTGTCCCTCTGCTGCTCAACCAAGGCCAAACTCACAAGGAGATCATCAGTCTCCTCACGCGGACGTACCCTTCCCGTGGTCCAATCCTTGATCCAGGCCCGAGGACGGTCTGGTCCGACAAAGTATCTGGAATACGCGTACCAAGGCGGTGGAGTGACGACGATACCGTTTGGGAGGTCACGGTACGATTCCTCCATCCACTCGATTGCTCGCTCGCGGAGAGAGTCTTCGTCGTGACCCAAACCCAAGGAGTCTGGTGGAGTAGACATGTCGTCTGGCTGATTAACTAGCCATACGTAGATGAAGGCTTCTGTCCAGAGGTCGATGAGGGGATGGAGTTCATAGAGGGTGGAGTCGTTGGAGTCGTAAGGGACTTCAAGCAAGTCGGGATAGTCGTCAGAGTCCGCATACGCATCTGCATCAGAATCCTCCATTTGCTCGTCCTCTTCCTTGTCTTCGTTGTCTTTGTCGTTTTCGTCGTCTTCGTCGTCTTTGCCGTCTTCAGAGGGTGTTATCTGGTCAGGAGAGGGAAGCTCGCTGTTACTTGGATCGGACGAGATGTTTTCAGACAATTGTGGAATGCCGTCGCTCATACTCTGGTCTCCCTGTTGGTCGGAATCCGTGGCATTGTCCGTATGTTCGTCGTCAGCGACATATCCGTTTGTAGGAGAAGTCCACAAACGAGGTCGGTACGCCATTATCGGAAGAGAATTTCAAGTACTTCTACTGGCAGAGTACAGTGATTGTAGGATAACGGCGAGATTGTCGCTGCACACACAACTGTCTTCTCGTGAGCTGGTGTGGTCAAGCCCTGCTTCCTACCCGACCGTAGTTGGAAAGAATTGCTTTGACTAATATCGAAGGACAAGTGAGTCCCAACGAGTGTTGGCTGTGGCGGCTTGCGTGACGTGATGAAAACTTTCAAGGAATATCCTGCAGGAGTTTTTCCCAGGGGAATATTAAAGTAAGAAGAGCAAAGAAATGGAAGCGCGTGTGACGTGAGACGGGGGATGGAAAAGAGCCTCAATTTCATTTCAACTGTCGCCAGTGCAACAGGTCATGTTCGTTCACCGTCAGTCGGCAACCTGTCCGAGATCCGACCGGCGCCAGCTCGACAACCGGACCCACAAACCAGCCGGCCGACGACAAAAGCAGTGAACCTAAAGACCGCACCGACAAACGTGTCAAGGTTGATGATGATAGCGTGTCCGTGACATCAACGATCGGAACACCGACGGACAAGAAACAGCAGCAACAGCGACCTCCATGGCGACGGGTTTTACAACCACTAAGCCCGCCACGTCCCAAGATTTCCACGCCTCGTTTTTGCTAAGACGTGCCAGACAGCGAGCAGAGGATCACATACACCGTTACAAGCCCCGCGATTCATATTCGGCGTCCGAGGATCCAGAGCATTAAAAGAACAGGAAGAAGACAGTCGACGAAGGTGGCCCAGGATGTACGTGTATGTAGTGTACGGACAATGAAACATCTTAAACAGGGCAGCACGCGGCATGTTAATGTGTGTGTTGGCTGTTTTTAAAGGAAGGCATGGAGTGAAAACGTATTGTTTCTCAGTTATGACAATGTCGTAAGCCAACACGGTTAAACGATGTCGAAGAGGTCTTCTTTTGTCGTACAGAGGCTGCGAGAAACTAGGACTGTGAAAACAAACAGGGCAAACAGGATATTCGAGAAAATGTATGACATTTGACAGCTTTGTCTGCTAGAAGGACAAAGCACTTGAGATGGCCAGCGGTACAAACGAACTCAAGCAATAAGTGCTAGAACATGACGCTTGTCAATGAGTTGGTGGTGAGACTTTGCTTGATAGCCAACTTGACGTTGTCAGGATCAGCTCGTAGCCTTGCTACTTCGATCAGTCCCGTTCATTCCTTCGGAAACAAACAGCTACATCTCTCCGACCAACCTCAATTCCACCCCATCTGGTTCACACCCAGTCTCATCTTCCCTCACCCTTCGTTCTTACCTCCAACTACTCGGTATCCATATCTGTATCCTCGTCATTGCTGCCTCCAATCCCGTGCTCCCTCGCCCACTTTTCTCTCTGAGCAACGGTCATCACGGCCAGCCGGTCATTAATCAACTTACGCGGGCGAACTATACCCGAGAAGAAATCCTTGATCCATATCTTGGGACGAGGAGGGTCAAAGCGGGTACCGATGTACCACGCCGGAGGGTAGACAACGGTACCGTTCGGATCATCCTTGGAGTCCTCCTCTATCCAGCGAATAGCTTGGTGTCGGAGCTCCGGCTCAGGGAGGGAGTTGTAGTAGTCCATGTAACACATGGCGTAGTAGTAGTCCTCTTTGTATCTGCTAACGATTCGGTTGGAGCGAGAAGATCCTTTCGTGACGGAGTTGAACTCTTCGTCGTCGGAGTCCAACTTAAACTCTGGATCAGATCGCAGGTCGTCGATGCCGCTGGTCGGCAGCTCAGGTTCGAGAGAGGAGGCAAAAATGGGTCTGCGCGGGTTTCCGTTGAGTGCGTGCTGAAGATTGTGGGCGACTTGGACGTGATTACCAGCTGTGTCTTGGGACTCAATGTCCATGGGTTCAGACATAGTGGCTTCACCTTCCGACTCCTCGTCTTGGTACTGTGACTCAACGATTTTCTCTGGCGATGTGGCTTGCTGGTTCAGAGATAAGTGACTCGGTTTGAATGCCGGATCTTCGCGCTCGACGGTCCTCTGACGCTTGTGATTACGGGGTTGCGAGAGACCGGTGGCGTCAGAGGAAGGGGACTTCCTCTTCAATGGGGTGCGAGGAGTGGTAGGAGGGTCGGGTTCCATTGTAAGGTCGCGGGAATCGAATATCTATAGTGGCTGGTAAGAGGAAATTTCAGTCTCTCGACAGACGTTGAAAGATGCTTGCCGTACCTTGAAGATGTAGCACGTGATGACAGATGTTGTTTGACAAGAAAAAGGACGCGCAAAGAGGGAGATGACACTGCGGCCGGGCGACAAGAGTGACGCGACAAGGACCAGAAGTAAAGAGTTTTGCAAGACTGAAAAGTCGCTGATAAAAGAGGGGATCTCCCGAGTTACTGAGTTCGTGGCGACAATTGGTAGAGGAGGGGAGATGGTTCGAAAGATTTCCGGACGCGATCATGGAAGTGGCAGAAACAATTGAGCTTGGCAGCGTCAAGTGAAGGGAGGTTTGAGGGTTGCCAGGCAGCAAACTCAAGGCGTTGACCAAGTGGGAAGTGACTATCAGTGAAGTGTGCCTTCCAGAGTTGCAAACTTAAAAGGAAGGAACGACAAGGTAACTTTCAACAAGTACCCACTCGTAACTAGAACCTTGAGAGGCATACAGACACACCTGCACCACCAACGCCTCAAATGATCTCCCCTCCAATTGGTCCAAGGCCACCATCATTGGGGGCTGGGCAGCTTGCGACTTGCATTCCGAGCTTCGCGCGGGTTGCATCCGACTTGGACGGCCCCGATGTGGCCCAAGACGCTATCCTCCGGGAGACTCCTGATGGTCTGCGACAGCGATTGATAGGATATGTAAGAATGGGAGGTGTGATCTATAAGAACCATGGGTACCACCGTTATTATAATACTTCTCTTCGTGGTCGGCCTCGCACTCCCTTTCGATCATCTTCTAGTAATCGTCCTTCGGTATTCCGAATTGGCCCAGAACACAACAGGGATCCAGGAAGTCGTGACGGTTGCGAAAGAATGCTGAAACCTTGGAGCTTATAGTATAGCGTGGCAGGGGCATTTATCTCTTACTTGCCAGATGACGGAGGCGAAAGGGCTCCAGAAAAGGACAACCAAAACGGAGTGTCCGAGAGGGGTGGCGACGAAGAGGATATCGGGCGTCGCGTTCACGGGATGGGAGAATCTAGAAGAAATTGGCAGTCAACGTTCTTCTCAATAACCATGACTCATGACAATGGTTAATATAAACTCGCAAACCACACTTACCTTGTCGTTATCTATTACAAAGAAGGTTGAAAACGGGAGTGTCCATGAAGGGTGGAAGGGCTACTTTGCGCGGGGCACTGGTGCACTCCACCCGACCCAGTATGTGGGTCCAACTCCAAGACCAACGATAACCGGCCTCCTGGATCGTGACTTCCGTCTTTGTCGTTGAATCATCTGGAGAATGAATTTGATCCCCGCCCACCATCAAAATGAAAAATGAAGGCGGGGTGGATGCAAAACCATGCATACATGCATGCAATTTTGCAATTATGCACACCTATAGAAAACCCCATGATCAGGAGGCACGAACCAAATCGTTCACCGGAACCATTTCTCAACGTCTTTAATCCTGTCCTCTATACATCGCATAAGATCAGGCGACGAATGTCCGAAGTTGCATCCCCGAGAAAGCTACCTACACCAACTCGTGCGGGAAATCATGAACAATTAGAAGGTACCTTAGTCTCTAAAGTCCCTGCATTCATTCCTTCCTACGAGGCCTTGAAAGGACTTCTCGCCAATGTCAATTCCCTGCTCACATTCGCCCCTGATCGAACGTCCGTAAGGCATCAACGACATGACGGAAGAGCAATCGGCAGTATATAATGCCGAGCGAAGGAAACGCGCCCAGGAAAACGCGGCTAAGGCTTCGAAGGACGCCGAAGACCGCGAGAAGGCCGAAGATCTCGGGGCATACCTGGAGAGAAGGCCACCTGGTCGGTTGCCTCTCCGTCCTGTGAGACCCGACCCGTAGACCATCCCGCCGCCCGAACAATGGAGACCTCCGAGCGTTAGAGTACTGAGGGCTGTCGTCTTCCCAGTACCACCAGGTGCGCTAACTAAAGCGACGTTGCAGTAACGCTTGGCTCCGTAGCTCTCCATTCTGGACTTCATGTTGTCAGCGGGGAGTGCCTCCGACAAAATCTCGTTCTTCAGGACCTGATCTTCTATGTCGAAAAAGTTGAAGACAGGAAGAGGGCGGAGTTTGGGCGATCATGCTTTCTCTGTGCCTAGCGTCACAGCATCCATCGCCTCGGAGAAGGGCTCGCTAAAAGCGGTCAAAGTACCTTATTATAGAAACCCGCGCCGCGCATCAAATCCCTATGGATAGCCATCTTGAATTTGAGTTCAGGGGGACAGTCTTCCAAGGAGAACCAGCAGATTAGCACCAAACGTTGGAACTAGTATATGTACCCCCTTTGGTTGTTAGAGTTGGTTCATTGGCTGCCACCCTCATCCCGCTCGAACGGAAAGGGTTGGACCCAGCGCCGATGGCAGGTACTGATGGTAGCGATGATGATAATCCTCGCTGTGCTCGGATCGTTACGCTTCTCCACACACTCCTCCATGAGATTGTCGAAATCCTGCTAGGACAGGGTGGCTTCGGTCCGAGTGTCCCGAAAGCCCATACCTTAGTTTGGCGATAGCCAAAGAAGCACCGGAAAGACAACATATCGCCGAAGGTAGCTTCGCACTCGTAAAACGTCTGGGCGACAAGCGATGAGGGCATCAGGACCAAGGTAGGGTAGGCACTGCAATAGCCGTTTTGTGCCATCATATCCTTGCAGTGCTGGTAATACATAAGAACTATCGTCATATAGGTGATTGTTTTACCCGTGCCGACATCGTTGGCCAGCATCGCGGCTTTGAGTGGAGATTCTTCTAGCTGGCGGATGATATAGGCATCTGATTGCTGAAGGTGTTTCGGCGGGAACACGGCTCGAGACCAAGACGCGACTTGGGATGAAAGGGTTGACGAGGAGCGGATACACTTCCCAGCGGAAGGTGCGGGAAATGTAATCGGCTTTGGGCAATCCCTTGAGTTTGAATTAACGACCCTTTCACCAAGGTGCGGGAGGACCAGGAGGTGCGGTGGCCGCTGGAGGGAGGTGCGCGTTGGGGCCGGGGGCGGTTTGGACTTTGGTCCCGATTGTCGAGGCCCCTGAGGGTCATACATTGCGTCCATCGTCGGGCCAGCAACCACCCTTAACCAGACCGACACCGCCAACATCACCAGCACTCGTTTTTTCTTATCCACTGGCCCGTAAGATAGAACATCATCGTGGCCAATTTCAACGTCCGCTCAAGCTCCCCAATGGCTCGATGTCTTACCCCTCGGCGGACATCCCTCCTATGAAGATACATACGGTGCATCTTTCACATGGGCTCAAGAAAGGGCCAGTTGCGGCACTTACCGACAATTTCTTAAAGAGTATTACAATGGTTGCCAGCGTAAGGCTGGGGGGAAGTAGTCGGGGGCAGCAAGCGGCGAACGTCTGTGTGGACGGCCAGCATAGATTGTAAGACGTTGTCGAGGGTGGGCGCGGGCGTAGCAGCTACGGGGAGCTCGGGCACATCAGCAGTAAGGGCGGGGTCGGCAGTAGGGGCAGCACTAGGGAAGTCGAAGTCGAGAGTGCTCACCGCCTAGGGGGCTACCCAGCCGGGGCCAACGTCACGGAACCCGTATCGGACGTACCAAGCTACTTTATAGTTAATTAGCTCGCTAGACTCCTGGGGAAAGACGCAAAGCCGCTCGTAAAGAGTATAAATGCCGGTACGGAGTTTAGCAGCGTAGCGACGAAGGACTTCGGTAGCCACAATACCAATAGGAGTAGCCGTACCGAACTCGATAACGGTATACGCCGATTCCTAAAAGGCGCGGACAAGGTCGTAGAGCACGGGAGGGAGGTCGCAAAGGCGACCACTGACGCCGGTCTGGTGGCAGTTCGAGTACCGCGTAGGGCGGTCAGCTAGAAAGGCAAAAAAGGGGATCGGAATTAGAGACTGGGGGATCGCGAAGGAGGAAGGGAACTTACAAATCGGGACGCAGGTGTACTACCCTTCCGACTACGAGATCGATGAGATGAACCCGCATGTCGTTGGCTCGGGCAAGCAGGCCATGCCAAATGCGGCATGGCTTGGCACCGACACAGCTCTGGGCAGTGTAGATAGTCTGTGACGGATTCGTCTCCTTTGAGCAGGATTGGAAATCGTATGTCAATCCGACGGCTGTCAAGGATACCAAGCCACCCAAACAACTTGCCGTAGCCTGCTGCAGCTCTTGTCGCCCCTTCTCCTGTCGGTGCCGGTCGTGATGGTAGTGGTGATGGTGCTGTTGGCTGTGATGGTGATGGGTGGTGTTGGCTCTGGTGGTTCCAGTGGTTGTGCGGTGGCTATACCGTGATGGATGTTAAGGCCTGTTCGTTTCCGCAGTAGTGGTTTTCCCTTAACTGCCCTCTTAACGCGCATGGTCCGCAGCTGCACTCATGCAACATTAAGGCAGCGTTAAGGTAGGCCAAGACTTTGGCTGCAAGATGGAAAGAGGTGGTTAACATCCCCTTCCTACCTTTCTTCTTTCCTCCTCTTTCTTCCTCCTTCACCACCATCCTTTTCATTATCACCACCATCCTTTTCATTATCATCGCCATCTTTCTTATCATCACCATCCTTCTTATCATCACCATCCTTCTTATCATCGCTTATAATATTTGCGACGGCCATCCTTCTTATAGTATTTGCGACGGCCATCCCCTATATTTATAGGGGGTTGAGCCTTTAACTGCAGTTCTTACTGTACTACAGCTCGATTTTGAGCAGTCTGGCAGTAAGAACTGCTGTTAAGGATTTCAAAAATTCTGGCCTTCTAATTAGCCAAATCGAAGATTTGAGGTAAGTGCAGGTAATTGCAGGTGGTTGCAGGGCGTGCATGAAAAATAAGGTTTTTTTGACGAACGCAAAAAGGAGCAGTAGAGCAGTAATGCGTTATATCGTTACTGCGATCCGAATACTGCAAAAATCTTAACTGGTTAACTTCTTATAGCGGAAACGAACAGGCCTTTAGTGTGGGTGTCCTATGATAAGGTGATAATGGCTACCGTATACTTACTTTGATTTGCCGACACCCAATAAATGGGAATAATGTTTCGGACTGCCTCCCCAAAGATTCAAGGTTTGAAAGTGTCTAAGGAATGTCGAGGTACACAAGTACACCACATTGAAGCTAGCAAGGTCAGTAATAGACAACGAATCCGGAAAGACATCTTATATATGGGTAGTAGCTGCATCAACCTTCGGATGATAATCGGATTCGAGCAAACATCTTCCCTACTAATTCCAACGTGATTAACCAGAGAAGAGCTTTCATCCTAGCCGAAAACCATCTTGTCACCAACGAAAGATCATTTGTCGAGTAGGACTCGGCAGAGATGATAGGATGTGGGCCGTATACTTGTTGATTCTGGAGAAGGCAGATGAGTCACCGCTGCTTTATGTTGGTTCTGGGACTAGACTTGAAGAGGGCGTACGTAGAAGATTCGCAGACTACGAGATGGGAAACAGTTATTCGTCACTAAGGTAACTAGTAAGGCTATCCGAAGGGGATAAACACTTTCCTATCGCAAGGTACGATTATCCTTGACCTAACTTCACCCAACTGGAATGTCGGATGACTTCACTCCATGCGTCGTGGCTACCTAAGCCTTTCCACGGGAATGGTGTTGCTTGTATGGATGCGTACCTATGGCGTGAAGAGATTCCACCAGGTTGGCAGTGCGAGCAGGGTGTTGGGTGGGGCGGACGTAGAACAACATTCTGTCGGCTGATCCATTGCGGATTACCATGTTTTCAGTCCATTTGATGGGATCAAGGTATTCGTTGAGGCCGAATGCCTGGTGATACTGCTCATACCAGGTATGGTAGACTATAAGATTGTAGGCAAGTGGGCAACCGACGGAATGGGCGTGAAGTTATCGGCAGGTCCCTGACCCTGTGGCGTTACTGACCCAATGATCCACAACCGCGATCTCATGGCCGGCAAGCCCGTTGGAACCGAAGTTCTATATGATGATGAAGTGCTGATACGGGAGACTGCCATTAACGGTAATATAGGGGCGCTTTTAACGCTTAAGATGGTTTAAGCGTAGTACAACGCCGTTTAATAGTTGAAAGAGTTTAAGCGTTGTAAAGAACTTAAGCGTTGGGAATATCTTAAGCGTTGAGAATCCCTAACCGTTGGACTGGGAATCTAAGATACTAAGCTCTCGGCCCGCTGCAAGACCCTGAGAAATGACGAAAATCTTCTACTTTAGGAAGGTACGATAAATGAGAAAGGGAAAGAGAGAAGGAGAGAGAGAAGGAGAAAGAAGATAAGAGAAGTAGGGTCGTTAAAGATAAAAGGCTCGAAGTTCCTAAATTCCCAAAGTCTCCCAACCTTCCTCTTACTACCGCCGACAACGACAACAACGATAAAAGCCATTGCACTCCCAGGTATAAATGCATCCATCCGGTCTTCAACTGCCAAACTGACTTTTCAATATTTACATCACCCTAGTGATAGCGACAACGACAGCGACAATGACAGCGACAATGACAGCGACAACGACAGCGACAACGACAGCGACAACGACAGCGACAACGACAGCGACAACAACGACGGCCGAGATATAAGGTAAGGTGGTAGTGATGGCGGTGGTTTTGGACTTGGGCGGGCGACGGGTGAAGCTAAGGCTGCCAAGCGAGCTAGAGGAAGGAGTGGGCCTAGCCATTGGTCAGATTTTACTAGCTTGCATTAGCGGAAGCCAGCCGACCAATCAGGTGTAATCTCCTACTCCCAACGCTTAAGCTCTCGTCAACGCTTAAGATGAGAGCAACGGTTAACCTCAGAGAGGAGCGTAATTCAGAGCCAACGCTTAAAATCACTTAACCGTTGTAAACTGGCCAGATTACCAGTAATGGCACCGTTAACGTGCGTAGAAGCTGAGGAGTGCAAGACGATGGGCTTGGGCATTGCAATAGTCGTATCCCCTAATCACTAAAAACAATCCTCGCCACGTCAACGAGAGACTAGACGGGAAAAAGCAACTCCTCTCGAAGGTTTACATCAACCCCTTTACCGACCCCATTGCGCCCGATAGCCTTCAAGGCACTGAGGGTTATGCTTCGAACAAAATCTTTGTTCGTGAGGTGCGGATCCACGCCATTGTTCAACTCAAGCTCGCAGGTCAGCTGTACCTGGAGTGGGTGCTGCCCTCAGATCCTGCCACCCTCAAGAAACTCGTCGATGCCTTCCAGCTGGCTAGCGAGTACCGCCGCATCTTCCTTTCGCTGGCAGCCAAGAAGAGCGCAAATTCCTACCAGCGCATTTTTGTCGAGAAGAAGGGAGCATGGCCATATAGCCTCTATGCCGCATCTCTCACAGGAAAGAAGGAACGGATCCTGGGCCTCCTGATCCAAAGCTTCGGTCAGGTCTTCCGTACGAATCCGCTCGTCCCACTTTTCTGACGATTTCTTTTTTTTGCTGACTGCCCGTCTTTTGCTTCCAGAAATCGGTATCCGTGTTCCTGCTGCATACTAGAAATTCTCATCCCACAGTTGGTGGTCCTGGTAGCGTAACTGTCTATCGTGATTGTGCATTTGGCAAGGTTGAAATCGTTGACAGGGTCGAAGGCCACATTATGGTAACGCGCAGACTTTCGTTTGTGATGTGGTGTGCCCGGAATACGGTAAATGGGCCGAAACAACCTGAGAGGGAAGTGGCGATGCGCACCGCCGCAAATCACATTTGCATGCTGTGCGTGCTGCCGACGCGGCCCGGGTCGGATTTCACCCGCCAAGACACTGCCACTCCCCAATTATTTTGTGGTCTGGTGTGTGTGGCTTTATTTACCACCACGAGATCACTCTCCGAGGAAATCAACGAGCAAAACAACGGAACATCAGACTCCAGATGTCTTGATGCTTTCTTCTTGCCGCTATGTCGGTTACTTTCGGCGTCGTTCGTTCCTCCCCTGTTAGTTCCCAGCCTCTTGAGCAATGGTCAAGAAGGAAGGTTACCACCTTATATAACGAAATGCCCACGATCGCATTGAATTGGATTCGGGATCTTATGCGCCGGCAAGAGGGACGCGACTATATGCAGGAGCTATATTCGTACGAAGCCCTGCTGCGATACATCCGCTTCAAACACGAAGACACAGTCAACGGCGTGCCGACTAGCGTAACCCCCGAACAATTTGTAGTCTACGCTCCATGGCATGAACTGTGGCACCAAACCTTCGAGCTGCAAAAATACCTACACCCCGATACGGTAGACTGAGGAGATGGTCGAAAGCCACGAACAATACAGTTGCGAAGATTACGAAGTAAAACCCTTCGAGGATAGAACGGTAACACGATCCGTAATTCAAGACTCTTCGACAAAGCTTTGGTCCCGGACGCAGAAATCCAACCCCGAGGTACGTACCAAGTTCAAACTGGTTGGAGAAGGCGGCGGTCGACAAGACCACTTCGGTCGAAAAGGAGTTTGGCAACTACGTCCGCATCGAGCAGCACGACAAGCACGTCGCCTACAGAACGACAGAGAGCACAAGGACATCTTGGAGGCTTGCATGCCCGGGCAAGATGAGGGCGTGTGAAAAGCAGTTGGCCCAGGAAGGTACCTTATGAAAACGGCCTCCTCGAAACACGCCTCAACCGACTTGGGCATCCCCTCCCCCCAGCCAGAGGTTACGGAGGATGAGCGTGCCGCTCGGGTTGAGGCCCTCAGAAAGCAACCCGTCGCAGGCCTCCAGATCAACGGCCAGGACTTTCTTGCCTGGTTCAAGAAGACGTACATCGAGGGCAAAAAAGTTCCCCGCAACTACACGGTACTTGCAGCCATGCCCGTAATCACCCTTGAGTAAGGTAGCCCGGAGCACTCTACACCGCCTTCTGTCAACACTTCCTTCTTCCGACACTGCCTTCTCTCGACGAATCATCCTTTAGGACAGTCCGGTTCGGCAGTGGTAGTAAGGTACCTAATCAACATGTAGCGCAAGCAGAAGACCGGAATTGTCTTGCTATCTAGACACATCCTCTCCCACCGCTTCAATCGGTACTCGTAGGTAGGTAGTTAACGTGTCTTTGGACAGAGAGCACAGGCTGTGGCTGAGCACTAACCACCCAGGCTAGATCCGTACTGGCTATAAGTTTGAACTACAACGAGACTCGTAAAGTTCGCCATAGCACCATCCTCCCGACCCAAGTCACCCGACCGTCAAGTTCCTGTGCGGCTTCCTCGTTTCCTGGTACCCCTCTCCATTTCCAAGAGGTCCTCAACCCTTCAAAACATGTCGTTGATATCACCTGAGAATGGCCTGAAATAATAAAACGTCTTAGGAGTAGTTGGGATGGTCGTTGTGCCCATTTCGGCAGAACTAATAAATTCCTAACTAACAACTCACCACGACCCCTACCCAAGGAACCACGCTTTGAGCCTCCGAATCCAGTCAAATACCTCTACCCATCCCCATTCAAGCTTCTCCAACAGAAGCCACAGAAGTCCCAGGCAAGACTAGAGACTAGGGGAGTATTGTCCCTAGGGGAGTCCGGGTTAGATGGGGAGATCGTGGCCGGGTCATCTACGTTAAGAGAAACCTCAAGTGAAACCTGAATAGGGCTGGGGGATTCGTTGTAGACCTCTTCCTGGTCCGCCGTCTATAATGAAGTATACGGAGAATATAGGGGTAGCCCGTTTATACCGTACCACTAACAAGGTTAGTACGTAGGTATGAACACCCCGTTGACGCTCCCGAACAGGTCTATATCATACCCATCAGCGGATATCCCGCCGATGCGGATCAGGACGGTACATCTGGAGTACCTATGGTCGCGCCGCGACCAGGTCGCAGATTTACCAACGCCATGTTAAAGGACATCACCACCGACCCGTCGGACTACGAAATCGACGACTTGAATATGCCACGTATACCCGAACAGGATAAGGTCATCGCGCTGAATATGACCCTTGTACGACTGGGCCAATTCATAGCCCAGGATATCAAGGGGATGGAAATGTTAACAAACGACGACATTGTCGGTTCTCAGTCGCTAGAAGCCTAGAGAATTCAATGGATGGCCAGGGACCAAGAGAGCTAGCTCGCTAGCATACTACTGGGCTGTGGCCTAGTGTTACGTGCGAAAATGCGTGTGTGTGAAAAATGACCATGTTATGATTGATAGAGAAGAAGAGAAGCTAGCTATGTGTGAGGACTCTCCGGAGTCCTTTTATAGGAACTCCTGCCCATAGGATGGGACTTGCCAAATGGTGTCTACTCTACATGGAAGTCTCGAGGAGACTCAAGTCTGAGACTTCCAAGTCTCAGACTCGGCAAGTATTCTTGTACTCTTACACCTAGCTCCCGCCTTGCCTCCTTCTTCGCCCATCGAACGGTAAGGGTCGAATGTGAGGCGATAACGACATTGGTAGCAGTGTCCGACGAATTGCGGCCTTCTACCCAGCCGTTCATTTTTCGTCGAACGCGGTCTGGGTCAGGGTCCGCTCGAAGCGAGGATCGTCCTGAGGCATCTCGCCTTGGGTATTGTACCACACCCAGAAGTTCAATTCCTTGAACGTGTTGTGTAGTTCGTTAAAGGTCTAAACGACCAGACTCGGCGGCATCACGATAATGTAGGGATATGCCTTGAATCGCTTACTACGAGACTCCAGGTCGCGGAGCCTATAGTACTCCATCAGGAGCACAGTCCCATAGGTCAACGTCTTTCCCGTATTAATCAGTCAAACGTTTACCGAAGCCACAGAGACATTCGGTAACGAACTAGACATATACGTCTAGTACGGCACCAAATGATCTTGAGTGTGATGATGTTGATTCTGGAAGAAGTCCGTGCTACGAGGAGTGCCTCGTGCACTCAGCTATATATAGTAGGTAAGTACATGGGGCTATGTGTGAGTGCCTGCCTCACATGCGCAAAAGACTTGCAGCGGGCAGGGCCCTCTACCCGAGGGAAACTACGCATCAATGCCCCCTTTCGAAAGAAATGACGACGTCCTCGTCGTCCGTCTCATCCCCTCTCACGCCAAACCGCCTTGCGCCAAATACCTAGCGTTCCGAACATCCTGCGGCTTCTCGGCCCAAACGAAGCTTTCTCCCTCATCTCCGACAAAGACATACAGCCCATCCCTTTTTCTCTTTCTGAAGTACCCACGTCCGGCCGAAAGCTACGGTGTAGAGAGGCCATAGTAGTGGAGGCGAGGCGCCGCAGAGACCGCATCTCTTCCAAGAGCTCACCAAGCGTGGCCTTGTCGCCACTGGAGGCCGCTTGCTCTCAGCCACCCTCTATTTCACCCTCTCTCCCCTCCTCCTCGTCTATCTCGTCCTCCTGCTCCCACGCCCTCCTCTGTCTTCTTGCCCAGCGCTCCCTTTCCGCCAGGGACATATCCGCGA
This sequence comes from Copromyces sp. CBS 386.78, assembly GCA_030685235.1. Lineage (NCBI taxonomy): Eukaryota > Fungi > Ascomycota > Sordariomycetes > Sordariales > Sordariaceae > Copromyces > Copromyces sp. CBS 386.78. The sequence continues at coordinate 17,158 of MU839316.1, forward strand.
AGCGATCATTACTCAGCCGTCGCGGTCTTATATGCCCCCAAACGTAATCTTTAATCCAGACCGCCGGTCTACCGGCAGGACTGGATCTACTGCGCCGGTAATAGCTAGGGGGTTGGACAATGCTGCCATTGGGAAGGTCGCTGTAAGTTCTCTCCATCCATGCCACTGCCCGCCTGCGCAGTTGGAACCTCCCAAACAGAGTCGTCCACGGGCTGGCTAGTTGAGGGACCGGCCGGAGACGAGACGGGCCCGATGAGTTCGCTTTCGCTACTATCGGCGCCGGGATGATCGTTATCGGAGTCGGCGTTACCTCCCTCCTCGTCCAGCATGAGCTCGTCCTCGTCGATCTCAGACCGCTGGGGCAAAGTCTTTACTCCGCCGCGCCCACCTCCGGCGGCCGAAGCGGGGCAGAAGACAGGACTGATGGACATAATAGACACTTTGGAGTAAGTTGACTGGCCCATAGCCTGCATGTTCTCAACCTCGGGACGGGTTAGCGACGGAACCTTAACGGGAGTTGGAAGGGACTCACGTTATCCGCAATGGCGTCGAGACGAGAAGAGACAGACTCGAACGCAGCACTGATACCGATGGAAGCATCCTCGACATCCTTCATGCGAGCGTCGACCTCGCCAAAACGACCGTCGAGTCCGTTCCGTAGTCATCGTCGTTTGGTGGATTCTCTGTGGGTGATTCGATTGAGGGGAGGACGACTTCCTCAACCTCGACGTCATTGTGGGGGCCCTGGTTGGTAGCAGGGTTGACGCCTCTCTCGGTGGCAGTACCAGTGGTATCCTCGGAAGCAGACTGGGCAACTTGCCCAGTAGGGTGAGGAACCGCTTGGTCACTGGAGCTCTGGAAAGTACTATGCTTGGATGAGGTGTGAGCAACTCGCTCATGGGGAAGCGGAACATCTTCAGCGGGAGTGATTTGCATAGCTCGAGTGATGGTATTCTCGGCCGCGTGAAGGGTAGAAGAATGAAATTCTTGCTCCGCAGAACTGCGAACAGCGCGCTGGGTGGGCAGCTGGGTCGAAATACCTTACTCTTCTGGTTGGAAGACATTGTTGACCTGTGTATTCGGATCGGTTAGATGGCACCAGGAGGACGGAGTAGAATGCAGACAATGGCTTACTATTTTGTGTGATATATAGTATCAGACGCTGGTGATCGTGGTGATGCCTTGATTGCGTTTAGCGGGTAGTTGAATGGATCAATTTTGCGTTGCGCTATCGGGAGACTGGAGAGCAGTTTGGTGGAGGGTGAAGTTCAGGAAAGAAAGATCGAGGAAGGGCAAGCTTCGACAAATTTCTAGGCAGCAAGTTCAGGCAGGAGGGACGGAAGGTCTAAAGGCGGTCAGGTGCCGACGCGTGAGGAAGGAGCGCAAGACGCGAGTGAATGGCGTTCTGAACTCCCGAAAAAGGCACGCGGCAGACAGTCCCACATTCCTCTCAGTAAGCAGACAAGTGGCTGAGCCATGAGCTGGTGCCTCTAGAAACGAATGTGCTTGTGTCGGACAGGGAGTCGGAACCAAGATTTTGTTGTGTGTGATTCGGTAGCCGCCTTGATATGCGATTGTCGTTAAACTTGAGAGGTGTTCGTCTTGATCGTAATAACGGAACCTGTTATGAGTAACTTAATCCTTCTTGGTCCCGCTACCAATGTAGACTGAGCCGGCTCATTGATACCTTCGTTCTGCTTCGGCTTCTCGAGGATTACAAGGTAGGTAGGTAGATGGTGAAAGCGTAATCGTCGTTATACGAAAACTGAGGGAAGGCACATACCAGTATCGGTGGTGCTCATCGTTGTACTTTGGCGATGTCAAGACGGTGGTATCGTTGAAGTATTAAAAACACTACTTGTCAGCGGCCTCGGCCTCGGCGAGCTTGGTGCACAACGCATCCTCCATCTCCTCCTCCCACTCAAACTCGTCCCAAATCTCGCACGGCTCCTCTCCCTCAATAGGGCGCTGGCGTCTGGGGCCTAAATGCAAGGCTAGCTCTTTCCACTGAATCCAGAACGCCCCCAGAAACCGTATCCTTTACTTTCGGAATGTTAGAAGCTGGGTTCGCATGTTCCTTGCCTTGTCTAGCCCTGTCCTTTGCCTTCGGGGTATTGGGAAGGTGGTCCTCCAGTTCCTTTCCTTGTCCAGCCTTTTCCTTTGCCTTCGGAGGGGCAAAGGGTTTGTCCAAGGCCTTCGGGGGCGGGTTAATTGTCGTAATTGGATTCGGCAGGGCAAGGAATCGGTGGCATTTGCGGAAACTTCTCTGAAGACCACCGAGTAACCTCCCTTATGAGAATCTTCCTCGCACCATATGATAATGAATGTTGCCCGTTGGCGAAGCCGGACATCTCTAAGTGTGCCTGATGGAGGTGCCATGGTCATCATGTAAGTACTTGAAGATGCTGGTGGCCGTGGAGGGAGTCGATGCTTTTAGCATCACCAGTTCCATTATACGCCCATAGCAAAGTTTGCATTACATCGTACACTACGAGCATTATCATGTGTTGTGCACATGTGAGATGATGCATAAATGCACAAGGTACCTGCAGCTGGTGTTGGCCGGTCCCGGTAGTCGGCGCAGGCGGGCACCAACAACCGACATTTGCATTGCAGGAAGTTGCATCCTCCATTCCAAATTCGACCCGCCCAAGCCCCATCATCTGCATCCATGGATGGTTGGCGGGCTGTGTCATCTGCATCCATGGGTGGTTGACGACAATGAGGACACATTCTACAGCCTGCGATTCTTTCGACCTCGCCGAGGGATGGCAAAAAGAGAAAATCGCGTCACGGCCATACCAACTTGGACTTAAAGAAACCTTGCCATGACGACGCTGGGTCCTGCGGCATCGTAGTCGTCGTCTGCCTCGTAGTCTTCGACCGTAGTCTTAGGCCGCTTTGGCAAGAAGTTCAGGACTGTGCATGTGTTGTCCGCTGAGGTCTTCCGCTTCTGGGAAAATCCGGCTGGAACGCCTGTGGGAATCGTGTAGTCTTGGGCTTCTCTCTTCTCACCGCGAGACTCGAGCAAATCCCTGGTTGCCTGAATGTACTCCTCCAGCATGTCGTTGAACTCCTGGTCTGCATCAAGTAGATGATTGTAGACGACTGAAAAAGTCTTGTTGTTGATTTTCGAGTCTGACAGCGTGGTTCCCGTTGCTAACTTGTAGGCGTTCACGGTGACCTCGAGAACGTAGTCGTTAATGACATCTGCCTGGGCCTTCTGCTGGGGCGAGATACCATTCCCACCCCGGTCAGGCCGTTCGGGATCAATACATATTACCTGTACCGATCCGAAATCGGGGCCAAGGGGGTACGGAATTGGCGTCATCGCGACTTACAAGTCGCATCCTGGTTGTATAGGAGTTGGTGACGGAGGGATGCTCTCTTGCTTTGTCCCGTCCATGGTGTGGTATAGGCTTCATATTCGTGGCAGCCAAACGGTTCGCCGAGAACACCTGCGTCCAGCTCAGTAAGTTCCCTTCCATTCCCCCAGTCTCTCATTTCCCAATTCTTACCTTTTCGCTCCCTTTGCGTCTTCCCAGCTGATCGCCCGACGCGCTACTCCACCTGCCTCCAATCTGGCGCCAGCGGTCACCTCTGCGACTTTCCGCCGGTCCTCCACGACCTCGTGCGTGCTTTTTAGGAATCAGCATGCACACCTCAGTCATCGAGTTCGGCCTGGACACCCCCGCAGGCATGGTTGCCGTCGAAGTCCTTCGCCGCAACGCGGTTGAACTTCGTGCCGGCATCCATGCTCTCTGCGAGCGTATATTCCCGAGACGCCACTAAGCAGGCCTCCACTTGCTCGCTCACCAATACGAAGTATATGCTGGATACTCCCTTGGGATTCTGCGAAAAGCGCAACGCCGTTTAGGTTGCGGCCGTTACCATATCCCGCCTCCAAGCCTAGGATGATTACCGCGCTGCACTCCGTCGCCTCCGTCAAGCTGCCGGTGATTTCCTCCAGGCCATGCGTGAGCGTCTGACCACCGACGGTCTCCCGACTAACCTGGAGGTCCTCCCGCGCTATAAGAACTTGAAGGGTGAAGAGTATCGTGCCCTGGGATACCGTGAGATATTCCGGACCGATCGCCCCGTCGTCGTTCCTGCCCCGGAGGTTATTGCTGTCGATTTTGGTGGCGAGGGTGGCGGAGCCGGTTCCCCCATGGCGGTGGACAGCCCCGTCCGTCCCCCCCCCGAACAATGAGGACTGGACTAAGTGGCGCCGCGAGGTCACCGAGAACCAGAAGCAGATGCTTCGGATGGGGCGAGACCCTCATTGGCGGCAGTTACCAACCCGATTCTCCTCCATCGAGGCTATGAAGTTCCCTCCCAGCAACCAGGAAAAGGCGAAAGTCTATGTTTCCTAAGTTAGTTTCATCCTATCTCAACCTTTATCTCCTTCTGACATGATCAACTCCCTATTCTATCACTGTTGTCAAAACCTGTTATCTAACCGTCATGGAAAAAGTCAGTTGAAAGAACAAAGAGATATCAGATTGCTCCAAGTTCTATGGGACGAATACACGGATCGCGGAAAGTCACTCGGCCGCACAAGGGCAGTCCAAGACTTGCTGCCGTGCGTCTCCCTCGACGCCTTGGAGGCTGTCGGTAGGTAGTCAAAGGGCCGGTGAAGAGGAACCAAATCTTTAGATAAACAACCCGAGGATACGCTCCTGCTTGGAACGCAAGGACGCGGTATAAAGGCCCCATGGCTAGGCACCTTTCTTCTCGAAAAACCACGCTGGACAGGGGCGTTCATCTTGGGTGGCCGGTTGAGGTGTACTTCGCCGCGATCGTCTGCATGTTGTTGTAGACTTCGGTTATACCAGCCGGTATATGAAATCCCAAGTTTCCACATCCAACAACGAAAAGCTCCTTTACCCGATACTGATCCAATTGTTCTTGTTGCTGAGAAGTTAAGATCCCGGTTCGTAGGGTATCTATCATCTCCTTACGCCTGGTATTGTCCCAACCCGACCATTCAGCCAGTTGGTTCTGATGGGCTGGGGATATCCGAGCTTGAAGAGGGCGTAGATAGAACAAAGATTGTCCGCTGCGTTGAGAGCCCAGTCTTTCTGCGACTTATCCGTAGCATTCAAGAACGATGAGATAGTAGGCAGTTGGGTGGCCGTGCCAGGCGGCTGAAGCCACCAGTTTGCGAGTACTGTCGCCTCTAGGTGTATTTGGTTCTTTGATTTTTGTGGCATCCGGCGATCCGTATTCTTCAATGATTGTGCCTTCCTCCCTCGCCTCATACCTCCAACACCCAAGGAAGTCGCGCCCCATTGCAATCCCAGTTGCAGATTCCGGGGACCGGTCAACATCAGGCAACAACAAATATCCCTCCTGTTTCTCACTTCCCTTTGAGGACGGTGGATCAAGCGCGCCATACCAACGAACGTCCTGACGACAGGCAGCAGATTTTGACAAATGGCGCCATCCTGTCATTCCCGAGGACAGTCTCCAGGGTGCATGCTTCTTTCTCTCGCAGGACCACCTGCCAGCCGACCTGATCCAAATCGAGAATATTGGATGAACCGACCATATCAGCCATTGTCGCAAACAACATAGCGACCCAAACGTTTTCCCAGCGTGCCCATGTCAACATGGCTGCCGACGCCCGCCGTGCCATATTTGCGACCACTGGTGGCCTGCGTCCCGCCTACGATGCTCCGGCGGAGTGCCGCCGTCGCTCTACCGCGGATGAACTTGGCATAGACAATCCAAGTCCGGACCAACCAGTCAAAGATAAAGAATATTGGGATAATTCGGAAAGGCCATTCAAATGTCCCGAATCTGGTTGCGGCCTAATTCCGGACCAACCGGCTAAGGACAAAGAATGGGGAAGCCTAGCTACACCCACCCCAAACCTACCGGCACCCAGTTTTCCTACTGGCACCCATGTGGCAGCCGTCATGTAAAATATCGTGTTTTAGCGGTAAAACTAACCATTTTGAATGGTCATTACCATTTGAATCACCCAGCCATGTGACCCAGAGTATGCCGTAACCCAAATCAATCAAATCTCGTGAAATCAATCAAATCTCGTAATCCATCTATAGTGTTTGGTATAAACTAGTGCAAATTGACCGCTCTATCTACTCTATCTCATCCCAATCAAAATCGCTAAAGGACGAAAACTCAAACGATATCTCAATAGGTACTCGCCGTACCTCCTCCTCCCTCATCCTCTCCTCTCGTACTCTCTCCACCCAATACCTAGTCAGCTCGTCATCCTCCTCCTCATCGTCAACCACCTCGATACAACTACATATCTCACTCTAGGCTACGCCTACGCTCTAAGCTACGCTCTAAGCTACACTCTAAGCTACATCACAGGCATCCAATTACTCGATACTATCGCCATACTCGTACCGTAAATAGTTACAACGTACTAAAACTTAAGAGAATGTCTTTTCGCACCGTAATGAATGTCTTCCTGCACCGTAGCCCCACCCTTCCCGCGCGCCAAGGCACACTAATGCACTCCAAAATTT
>MU839317.1:0-23117 GCA_030685235.1 Copromyces sp. CBS 386.78
TATTTTTATTTTTATTTTTATTTTTATTTTTATTTTTATTTTTATTTTTATTTTTATTTTTATTTTTATTTTTATTTTTATTTTTATTTTTACCGGCTATCCACGGTCGCATCCTTCACGGTCGCATTCACCACGGTGAGTCGCATTCACCGCGGTGAGTCGCATTCACCGCGGTGAGTCGCATTTACCACGGTCGCATCCACGGTCGCATCCACGGTCGCATTCTAAGAAAAACTCTTCTTTTCGACTTTTCTCAACAACCAGACTTTGTAATACGATGTAAAAAGTACCAAAATGACCGCATAATTGAGGCGAGCATTTTGACGGTTTTTTCATTTGGATGCATTTCTTCGTTGAGAAGAGGTGTTGCCGAGAGTTTGATGCATAGGCCTCCCGAGTTTGGCAACTCGACAGAATTTCCTGATTGGGAACATGGGCTCCGCAATTAATTGCATTTGGCCCAGTATAGACAGAACCGCCGCTCCTTCCAGTTTCGGCGCTTCGGTGGGCTCACGACCACGACCTTTGGTGCGGTTCTTCCGTGACACCTTTGGTGAGCCCGACCTCAGCGCCTCCACGGTGGAAGGATGGGCGTTTTAATTATATATATAATAGCGTAATTATTATAAATTTTATAAATCTAAACATAGCGTTTAAAAATAAAGAGATATTTATAATCGGGTTATTATTATAACGTTTATTATTATAAATTCGTTCGCCCTATAGAAGAATACTTTTATTTTATAACTATTTAATATTTATTTTAAGAGTAGCTCTATATAATTATACGTACAAAATATATTAATTCGCTTCGATATAATATTTTTATATAATATTACTCTTAAAACTATTAATCGTTTTATTAAAATTTCTATAATATATATCCCCCTTATCTAGCTTTTATATTCCTTTTTATTCTTATTACATACTAATAACGTTAAAGGCTAACTTTAAATTCGTTAGCTAGGACCTGAATATAATTATTATCTATAATAATTTTAATTTCGTAAATTGCGTCGGTAGCTTTAATATTAAGCGGTAAAATATTATATAGAATTTTACTATATATTTCCTTATTAATAGTCCCGATATTCACAACCTATTTACACTATTTCAATAGCGCCTACATATTAAATTCGAAGTTAATTAACTCTTTAACTATTTTAGTATTACGCTACTATCCTTAAACCAAGCGGCGTATTACCTTACTAAAGGCCGACTAACTTCTATTTTTATTTAAAAAAATAAGTAGACTATTCCCAATTTTCTAATAATTAAGCGACTACGTACTTCTAATACTTATATACTATAAATTCCTACTATTATAAAGAATAAAAGTTAAATCGTTAACGTTTATTATTTTTATAATAAATTCTTCTTTAATATCCTTAGACTTAATAAAAATAATTTCGGCGATTAATTTATCTTAATCTATAGCGATTAGAAAATAATATTTTTTATTCGCTATATTATTTTCAACTAATTTAAAGCTAATTATATTTATAATTATAACTAATAAATCCTTACCGTCCTTATATTCTTTTATATCTTTATAAATTATATTAATATAATTTTTCGTATTTTTTAGCCCTTACTAATATAGAATATCGAAGGCCTTAGGAGGGGTACCCGAATAAAGAAGGATAAGATTAAATTCTACGACGGTCGGTATTTATTAGAAAATTCATTTATTTCTAAAATCTTAGCCTTCTTTATTATTAAATTCGTCGAATATAGGTATTTATTTAAATTTAATTTTACAGAATATTTTATACGCCGGGCGATAATTAACGTCGGGGAGGATTATATTAATTAACAATTATATTCTATTTATAACAAAATCTTTTTTCTAATTATATAATCTAAATATTAAATAATTTCGGGGAAAATAAATACAAATTACTATAATATATATTATTACTTATAGATTATTCGTATTTTTATAGTATTCAATAAAGCCATTTCTATAGGGGATTATAGTATATTACATAAAATTATTAGCTTACTTCCTATCTTCTTTTATAGTAGGAAGTCTAATAATTATAAACCCGAAATATTATATTTAGTATAATTATTTCGCCCCGAAATTATAAATTAGACGCTTACTAATACTATTTTACAATTTAATATAATACGATATTCTATAGCTAGTAATAAATAGAAGGCGATTAATATAATATTCGAATATATTAATATATCCTTTACTTAAAATATTAAATAGAATAAAAATTCTATTTATAATACCCAGACTATATTTATCCGGCTTTCCGCTATTAGCCCTTATACTATAATTATCCGTAAGGCGGTAGAGAATAATATACGAACTTACTAGGCCGGTAAATATATAAACCTATTTACCAATAAAAATATTATAAATTATACTTATATAATATATCGGAATAAATAGGCGCGTCGAAGATATACTACTTTCCAACCACCTGATAATTCGGGATTTAATACCCCTAATATCCTACAATTCGGCCTTACTACGCTATTAAAATTAAAATTTAATACTTTCAATATAAAAGAAGTCCGGCTTTTATAAGTAAACGAATAAATAATAATTTTAAACCCCAAGTAATTTATTAAATAAATAGAAATAAGTACGGGAAAAATAATTATCAATAGTAATAAGGGCGAACGGATATATTTTAACGAAGGCGTTAATTCTAATAATAAATTCCTAAATATTATTTAAATATTTATATAAATTAGACCCAAAATAATTTAAAGTACAATTAATATAGGTTAATCTCGCGTACATTTCGTATTCTATAGTACCCTTTTTATAACTATATAGTATAATAAGATTTATATAGGCTATTAGAATATCCGAATATAAGTTATCGGATAATAGGTATTAAGTAGAATACCGGAGCCCTATATTTATAGGCCCTACCCCGACTCTTCGGCTATTCTTAATTCCCGCCCCTTTAAGCGTTACGTAATTGATTAGCGTAAACGTAATTAAAATATTATATTTCTACTTCGCTTAGAATTTAATAATATTAAATATTTATATTACCTTTATTAACCTTCGCTTTAGAAGGAATAAAGGTTAATAGATAGGCTTCGTTTTAATAGGAGTAAAATTATTAAATAGGCTTCGTTTTAATAGGAATAAAATTTCGTTAACCTCCCGTACGAAGCCTATTTATTACTTTTACTCCTATTAGAACGAAGGTTATTTACTAATTAAATTTTATTCTTATTAGAGCGAAGCCTATTTTAACCTTTACTCCTTCTATAGCGAAGCCTATTAGCAAATTAATTAATATAATTATTTCGTCCTTTATTAATTTAGTAATTTAATAGAATAAAATATATTAGGATAAAAGGAAATTATAATATTTAATTTTCTATCCAAGTATAAAAGCCCCTATCTCTCTCGTAAATTAAATTATAAATATTAAAAAACTAAATAAGAGCCTTCCGCCATCTTATTTTATCCCGTAACGGATTAGATTATAAATATTAAGAGGTCTACTCTTATTAAACCGTTTACCTATTTATTTATTCTTAATTTAATTAGGTTTATATAAATTATAAGATTTCCTAATTTCCTATCTCCTATTATCTTCTTCTTCAATAATACAAATCCTACTCCCATTAAAGCGAAACCGACCGCGATTTTTAATATAAAATATTAATTACTATGTCCTACTCCTATTAGAGCGAAACTAACCCCGATTTTAGTATAAAATATTACTTACTATACCTTTATCGACGTTAAAATAAATTTAAATACCGAATAACTAATTAAATCTCTACTTCGCGCTTATAAAGATACTATATTTTAAATTTAGATATACAATATTACTATAATCCTCGTTAAATTATAAGATATTAATTTAAATTTCTATTATTCTAATACTATTAAAGCCCGCCTATTTAAATATAAAAGCCTTAAAAACTTTACTATTAGAAATTTAAAAGAGGGAGAAATAATTTTAGTAGAGAATCCTCTCCTTAAGATAATTTATTATACTTTTTACGCCGAATTCTTTAAATTCTCCGGAAAAGACTAAGTAGCCTTTTTAATATTATATATTCCCCTAAGTAATTATAAGAGCCGCGATAGAAGCGATTACGATTATATTAAAGCGATTATAACTATAAACTTATTTACTATTCCCCTTTATAATAATAATATAATTAATATATATATTGTCGTATTAAAGTTCAATTATATTTATTAGCTGGTAATTAACGTTTCCTATAAATTTAATAGTTAAATTCCGAATATAATTATTATAATTACTATTAAAGCTATTAAAGCTAGTTCGGAACTATTTATTATTTATAGCGGATTTCTTATATCGCTTTATAAATAATACGGGTTCTAATATTATTGTAGTAGGTACGAGGGCGTAATAGATTAGGATTTAGTAATTAAAAAGGAGCGTAAAATAAATATTTAGAATTAAGCGGCGAGAGTTTAAGAAAGATTAATATTATATTTAAGATAGGGAAATAGAATTAAGAGTACTCTATAAGCTAATTTTAAAGGTTCGAACTTATAATAAGTATAAGGGCGTAATGAATATTAATTAGTACTTAATAATTAAAAAGGAGCGCGAAATAAACGTTTAAAGCAAATTATAATTTAGGGGTCGGGGATAAGAGCGCTAGCGAATAGGGTCGTTAATTATATTTAACTTAATTTTATTATTATAGTAGAAATATTATTTGAATTACGAGGGAAATATAGGACTATTATAATAATTATAATTATAATTATATTATTTTCGCCTATTTAAGCCGTTAATAGGTTTTATAATTGTAAGTACAATGTTATTATTATTATTATTATATCCCGGAGTACTAGATTAACTTACGTAAGTAAATATTTTAATTGTTTAACCTCTTCTTTAATACATTTAAGAACTTTTATAATATTATCCTATAACGTTATAATCGCTTTATAAATAGTATTATATTCGGCTACTAATTTTTTAACCCTATTTACTTTATCCTTTTCTATATTAATTTTAATACCCTCTATACTTAATTATACTGCTTTATACGAATTAAAAATTTAAGAATTAATAATTATTAACCCGTATTATATATCCCGAAAGCTAACGTTTATTAATTTTGGGGTAGAGGCCTTTAAAGTAGGGGGGGGGGAGGATACTTTACGAAATATTATTATAAAAATAATAATTATTAACTTCTTTTTTAAATTATAAGAATAAATATTAATTTATAAACTCTTTTGGTAATTGTTATATTTAATTAAAGTGGCCGTATTATTAGGAAAAAACTCTATATTTTTATTAGCGTACTATTAAGTTTATCTATATTTTCGATTGCGGTTAAATGGCTACGTTTTTTATATACTGGAAATATTACCCTTTATTTATTTAGAAGGGTGTGCGATAATTAATTCACTTTATTACGAAAATTATATAAAGTTTAAAGGGAAGTAATTATTAGATAATCCTATCGGGTATATTATAGTAAAATATTTAAGGCTAGTAAATTATTATACTATATTAATTATTTTATAAAGTTAATTTTTAATTATATAGTCCGAATTAGTAATATTAGCCGTATATAGAAATTTCTAGTTTGGGTATAGCGATTGGGAATAGTCGTTATTCTATAAATAATAACGTATTTAAGCTAATATTATTTTAAGAGAATTAGGATCTTTAATATTATTTTATTAATTAATATATTAGAGTTGTATATAAATAAGTCGAAGATGCGCGAGCTAAAATATAATTATAGATTATAATTATTAGTAGAATTGTCGGCGGCTAGAACGGTTAATTAGTAGGCTGGGTATATTAATTATATAATAATAAATTTGAAAAAGCTTTTAACCTCCTCCTAAATATTATTTATTTAGATTGGGCGGATAAATTCGATGAATTTATATATTTAATTAATTTAAAAAACGATTCCGTAAATTATTACTTTCTTATTAGGGTTAAACCGCGGTATAAAAAGTATATCTTTTTATAATAATTTAGGGACTTTGTTTAATTATTATATTAAAATAAGTTAATATAAGTATATAAATAAGTAAGATAATATATACTTTAGGATATATATATTTATTTAGCCTTTTATAAGCGCGCTTTATTTTTATTTTATTAATTAATAACCCTAATTCAAAATTCCCTACTTTACCTTTTATATTAGTATTTTTAAGTAATTACGGTTATACGAATATATTATAATTTAGAAAGGTTACTACCCTTTATTTCCTTTATATATTTAATTTTTTAAATAATAGCGGCTCTATAAATTTATTATCTAGTATCGGTATAATTAGAACCTATCTAGGCTTTATATATTAATAAAATATAATATTAGGAGGGTAAAAAAATATTTTACTTTAAATAACTTTCTTTTCTTATTTATATTCCGGGTAGAAAAACTAATAATAAGTAATATTATAATAAGAAATCGTCTTCGAATTCTAATATTTAATTTCGTATAATTTATCTTTAGTAATCCTATTTACGAAATAAATTAAAGTTAATAATTAAATTAATAATTAAAGCCCGGCCGAAATATATTTTAAATATTATTATTTACGTTTGTCCAACTATAAAAGGTAATAAACTATAAAAATAGTTATCGTAGAATATATTTAAATATATTATAAAAATAGAATAATATTAAAGGTAATTGTAGTAAGAGGACTAAATAATAAAAAAATATAGGGGTATAATATTTTTATATAATTTATCTTTAATAATCTTATTTATAAAACGAATTAAAATTAATAATTAAATTAATAATTAAGGCCCGGCCGAAATATACCCTAAATACTATTATTTATATTTATTTAACTATAAAAAGTAGTAAACTATAAAAATAATTATTGTAAAGCGTATTTAAATATATTATAAAAATAGAATAATATTAGGTAATTATAGTAAGAGGGCTAAATAATAGAAGAATATAAGGGTATAATATTTTTACATTAAAGTAAAATCCAGGATAACAGATAATTAGAATATACGAATTTTCGAAGGGGGATCTAAAATTAAAAAGGATAGAATAGGTTCTACTAACCGTATAAAGGGGGTTAGGCGTTTATTTAGGGAAATAAGCTTTAAAAACGTTAAAAATCTTTATTACAAAAATATTATAGTAGGGGGCTACTTATAGTACTAGTAAATAAGTAATATAATATATAACGAAATTTATTAAAGTATTAAAATATTATATATTAATGGGGTATTATAATAAATATTTAGGGGCTTATTATTAGAATATATAGCTATATACTTTACTACGCCTAATTTTAATATTAATTTAAATAATTTATTCGTTAATTATTCGAAAAGTAAATAATTAATGTATAGCGTAATTAGTAAAGATCCCGCCGGGTATTATAGTATTTAAGCCCGTCTAAAATACTAAAATATCGCCGCTTAATAATTTACTACGTAAAATACCTATCTTCCTACTAACGTAGTACCGGCTACGTCCGCGCTCAAATAAAAGTCGGTAAAAATCCTATCGAATTGGATTTATATAATTAATATGCTAAGGCTTGTATTTATTTACCGGGAAATAATATCCTAGCCCGAATCCGCCGCCCTCGGCTTTAAAAACCCTCTCCGGTAAATAATTATTAATTACTATTTTAATTTAATTTTATTAAGCGGGGCGCTATAATAATATTTGTTTATTCGGTTGGTAATTAACGATTACTAGCGGAAATTAATCCCTAACCGGGGCGGGGTTTATAATTAAACGAATAAATAATATAATTACCGTAGCGGATCTATTACGACGCTATAGAATAAATAATAACTAATTTAATTCGAAAAATTATAAGTCTGTTAAAAAGTCGAAAGTAATTTGGATTTTAATTTTAAAAATTATTATATCCATCGGATTCTAAATAGCTAATTTAATTTAGAGGAGAGGTATAGAAGGGTCGAAAGTAAAATTATAAAGGGTAGCTAAATTCGAACGGGTTTAGAAATAAAGAATTCATTAATTAAATATTATAATTAAAGAACGGTATTATAACCGCCGCCTATAGTTTAAAGAATAATATTATAACCGCCGCTTATAATTAAGAGTAATTAATTTAATTTAATAATTACCGCCCAATTTATCCTTACTAATTATTATTAAAAAAATAATAATTTTAATATTTATTAAATATTCTAATAATATTTCCGAAAATATAGAACTGTAATAGGCCGTTTAAGGCTATATATCCGCTTCAACGTCCGTCCTACTCTTTAAATAATTATATATAAAGCGTTTAATTTATTTAAATAATTATATATCCCTACTATTATAAATATCGCTATTTAGAAATTTATATACGTTATATATTTCTATTTTAACCCCGAATATATTTATAATTATATAGCCCTCTTTATTAAAAGGGATATAACCGCTACTATATTATTTGCTAATATAATTTTTAGTGTAATTATATTTTTTATCCTAATTAAGATAAAGTTAGTTAATGAATTTTTATATTTTCTTTTTATTATATATTTATTATTTAATAGCGAACGGGGCGTGTTGCCGTTTTATATATTATATTATAAAGCGAATTATATAATTATATTCTTTATTAGGTAGAGTAGGGTTTAAATTCCTAGGGCTATAATATTAGAATAAAGAGGGTTTATTTACGTATTTAAAACGGTTAAGTAGGGTAGGAGCCCCCTATTTAATATTAGTAGAACTATATTAATTAGGAGTAATATTTAAATTTTTAAAGTTATAATATTCGCGTAAATTAGAAATTAGAGGCTTAGTTATATAGTTTTTATATTTAGGCGGGGTTAAAGTAAGGCGAATATTATTTTTATTATTATTTCTAATATAACCTAAATAAAATTCATTTTTATTATTACTTCTAATATAACCCGAATAAAATTCATTTTTATTATTACTTTTAGTATAATTAGAGCGAACTTCGTTATAATTATAATATTAATATTTTTATACTTTAAACGGAGAATCCGAATTAGAATTAAAACGTTTATACTCCTCCCTATAATTATAATTAAAATTATTAAAATAGTAATTAGGATTATTTAAATCGTTAACCGGGTTAATTAATACTAGATTTTTATATTAGTTTACTTTTACTACCTGCTTTTTTTTCCGAATTTATAAAATTATAGTTGTAACCCTATTTTATTTATATTTTTTATAAAACGTTTGGAATTTCTCCTCTATTTTAACTTTAATTATAATTTCCCGTTCCGTTAATATTATTAATAATTCTTATTAATAATCGTTGGCTAAGGATTATACTTTTTTAATTTATAACTTTTCTTTTACTTTAAAGTCCCTAATAGGATATTAAATAAACCGTTTAATAATTTTATTATAGTCGTCGTCCGTAGCGTTATTAATAATAGAATAAATATTATTTAAGAATACGGAATATTCTACTTTTAAATCGGCGACGTTAGCTTTAACTTAATCGGCCTATATTGAACCGGCTAATAGTAAATTATAATTGAATTATATTTAATTAATTTTAAAATTTTACAATATAATTTTTATAATTATTTTAATTAAGAGAGAATAAAAGTCGCCGATACAATATACGCAATCTATATTATATAACCTTATATTCGTTGGTAGTTCAACTACTTATAAGAACTGGTTAAATTAGTACGAAAGGTTGTACTTAGCAGCTTTATAGTTAAAAAGGGTCCGAAATTAGTCGCTAGCCTCGGACGGGATGCTTAAATTATTTAATAATAAACTTGTAACTAATTCGTAAATTTATTATTCGTATATTAATTTTCGCTTTAATTATAATAAACCGGCCTTAAAAGGTTTATCCTAATTAGAGTACAAATACATAATATATTTTATATAGCGTATATTCTTCTATTTAATTATTAATTATATTATTTATAATAAGAAGAAATTATTCGATAGGTTAAGTTTAGCTAATTCGGAAGAGTTAGCCTATATACTATAAAATAATATTTTAATTTTAAATATAATTAAATTTAATCCTGACGTAATAAATTACATAGAAATTCAGACTAACTATATAAATATTCGAATTTAATATTAGGATATCGATATTTACTTTCGGTTAATTCTATTTAATAACGATATAACTGCGGTCGGCTTAGGATTAATTCGAATAAATTATATCTATTTATATCCTAACCTTCTTTAAAATAGTATATAGCGTCCTAAAATTAAATTAGTATTTATACGGGCGGCCTTTATTTTAATTAAAGTGAATAATTTCGAATTTTAATTAGAGCGGAATCGATTAGACTAAAATTTATATTTATATTTAAAGGGAATTCGCTATAATTAATACCTTCTTCTATTTATAATATATTTTAGCGTATTTCCTAATTATTTATATAAATAAAGGGGATTTTACGAGGGCTTAATATACTATTTATATACGATTTATTAATGGTATAACGTAGGTATCCTATATAAAATATAAGAATTAATATAATAACCCGTAATTATACTTAAATTTAATTAATTTATTAATAATTTTAATATTAAAGACGGCATCCTTACTACTTTATATTATTTAATTAAAGACTTAAACCCGTATTTCGTAATTACCTTTCTACCTCTCTATAATAAATAAACCCTTTAAAAGGCGGGCGCCCTAAATAGCACTTTACCTACTAACTATATCGTCCTCGAATATTAAGCTCCAAATATAAACGTCGAATAATAGAAATTAAAGGAGGCGGATAAATATAAAATTTAAAACGATTTTCCACTTAATATCCATAGTCTTTAATAAATTTAAATTATTAAATTCGTATTTAGGCAATTTTATATAAACGTTTTTTAAAAGGTCGTTAAAGGTGTAAATAATCTCTATAAACCGGGATTTATAATTTAATTTAATTTAGTATATCCTTATTAGCGGAATATTTAATAAGGGGAAGGTAATAATACTATTAAATAAGTGTAGGGGCGTATTTATACCCCGGTTTACTATTATAATATAATTTTACTTAATAATTTATATAGTAATTTACTAAATAGTTTTACCTTCGTCGGTAATAGCCTCTTAAATAAAAAAGTAGAATACTTACTACGTATAACCCTACCTCTTATTAATTTACTATAAACGACGAATTACTACCGGAAGTATATTTAGGGTAATAATACAATTAAAATCGCCGAAAGTATATAACCCCTTAAACCTATTCTAGAATAGGTCTACGTAGTCCTTAAAACCTTTTGGCAATTTAAAGTATTTACCAAAATCGGTACCTTTCTAAATAAAGTGAGTAAAAATTTTAATATCGGTAATCCGGTTAAATATAAGTATAATTAAGTAAAATAGCCGCTAATTAGTAGGGATAATATATATAGTATACTATATTAATAAATTACAATTCTTCGTAAATTACGTTTTATCGAAAATAAATATACTAAATTTAGAATCCTACTCTATAATTATTTTAAATTCAAATTTATAAAACCGCCGGTCCTTCTTATACTATATATTAGCTTTTACAACTTTCGTTCTAGTTAGAATAGTAAATTTATTTGTTAAATTTAAAGACCGCCTCTTATTCTTCTAATACAACGTCCGCCTATACCGTAATAATCTCTTCGTCCTCTTTAAAATCGCTTTTATCCTCTTTATTTAAAACTTTAGCCTTAAATTTAAACGCGGGTTTCAGTAGTTTAAATAAGTTTACTGGCCGTTACCCGTATTTCTAAAGAATTAATCTATCGAGGGTACGTAAATTAATACTAAACTCTAAATCGATCCTAGGCTTTTTTACCTACCGTACCGTTATTATAAAATATAAATAAATAACGATATTCTACGCCGTCTTAGCGAAATAACGCTCCCGAATTTAACCCTTTATTAATATATTAAACTTATTTTATATAAAGGTCCTTTCCCTATAAAGATCGCTAATAGAGACCCTATTAGGGGTATCGAACTACATATAAAAAGTAAATTCCCTAAAGATTTTATAGAACTTATCGAATATTTAAACGACCAAATTAAATAATATTATAATAATATTCGGGTACGCTACTATAGACCCATTCTCCTATTCTACTTTCTAAAAATAATAGTACTCTATAAAGAGTACTACCCTATAAATAAAATTTTTACTAATCCTTACTTTATTAGCTAATATAATTCCGCGAAGGGGTAAATAGAAAAGTTAATAAATAATATATATATTTAAAATATATTAATAATTAACCGGTTTCGCTCTAATTAGAGAATATAAGGCGTTAACCCAATTTTACTTTAATTAAAATAGAATATTTTCAACTCTAATTAAAGCGGAAGAAATATTATAGAGAATTAAATTAACTTACAATTTAATAAGGGAGTAAATAGCGTAAATTAAATTTATTAATATTTTAATTTACCTAATTATACTTTTCCTTAAAAATTTTATAAATGAATATTGGAAGGGACTCTTCCTCTTTAAATTTACCGATATTTCGCCTAAGGGTATAATAACCTTTAATAATAAAATTAGAATCCGAATATACTTTTATTAATAAATACTTTCGCTCTACGAACCCTTTAATAGTTATCCCGGCCGTAATATTAGCCTAAACCTTTTCCCGAATAACCTTTTAAAATTTATTTAACTCTACTTAAATATACTACGTTAACCGGTCGATTATTTTAGTAAATATAGCTATAAAATCTATAGTAAACATTTTACCTACTCCGTTATAGAATAAAGGGAAGCGTTTAACCTCCTGAAATAATAACGTTATCCGGGCTTAACGCTATTACGACTCTAAATTCGTAAAGTATTCGAATAGTATATATATATTTAAACGTAATATTAAATCGGTATTAAAACCTATTCTAATATTGGCAAAGTTTTTACTACTTTTATAATTTAGTTTTATACCGGTAAAATTATTATATATATTAATGCCGACGAAGAAAGTATTCCGAATAAATATAATTTTAATTATATAATCTATATAGCTAAACTTCTTAAATTCTTCTTCTATAAAGACGTACGTATTTACAGCTACCGAATTACAACGCTCCTTACAAACAATTCAGGCAATATCCAATACCTCTCGTATATAATTATTATAACGTAAAAATCTATTTACATCCTTAGTCAAAAACGTATCGCTATCCGTAGGAAATACGTAGGGGCCGAATATCTTTCCCTCTTAAACTTAAGCACGTATAAACCCCAACGTTATATTACTATACTACCGTACTATAAAGTAGGAAAATACCTAGAAGATACGGACTTAATTATTTATAGTATATCCCCTATATAGGGTTAAACTATTAATTAGGGCGTACTTAATAAAACGAAGGGGGTTAATATAGCGGGGTTACGTAGAATAGCGACGGAAAGCGATAAATATAATAAAATATAAACTTTTACAAACTATAATTATATTTAATTTTGCGGGGTCGTTAATACCGGGGGAAGTAAGGTTGCCGCGCTTTACAACAATAATATACAAAGGAAGATCCTCCGGTTTAATAGCTTTAACTATATATATAAAATACGTATATTAATAATAATTAATCGTCGAATTAATATACTTTTTAAATAAAATATATATATTATCGAATATAATACCTTTCTATTTTTTAGACTTATATAGGCGCTTTATATAATTTAATAGGCCGAACTAATTGATTATTAGAAACAATTAGCGTTAATATATCGATAGGTTTACAAAAGTATAGATTTATATATATAAAATAGGAAAAAGGATTTCGAAGGCAGGTTTCGCTTTAATTAAAGTAGATAGAACTAAATTAAATAATCGGTTATACTCTAATTAAAGTAGGATTTATTATACTTTAACTAAAGCGAAGGGTATAATAAAAAGGAAAATATATATAATTATAATCTATATATTAATAGAATATTTAAATGCTCGTATATCCTAATAAAAAGGCGGCGTCCTTTTTAAAATATTTAAATTTAATATTCTAATATACCGCCAAGTCTTAACCTTATACCCAATTAACCTTAGCCGCTTCGAAAGTTAAATTAATATAATTTTTAAAGGGTTTAATTAATCGATTAATAAATTCGTAATTACTATTACCCTACTTTCGGATTTCCGGAAGGTTATTATATACTATATTTAAATTATAATACCCGGTATATAGCGGGTAGCTTTTTTTTCTTAAAAGTATCGATCCGTACTTAGGGTAGTTAAAGCTATAAAAATCGTCCTTATACTATTTAAATTTCGGATATAATAATATTTACAAAAAATTAAAATTAAGCAATTCTATTATAATATATTTCGTTACTACTCTTAAATTATAAATTTCTAATACCGGCCTAATTTAGCTATTAACTCCGGTATTAACTATAGCCCAATTCGCGCAATTTATTATTATAATTACTTTCGCTCTAATCTAAATATATAAATTATTAGAAAGGGATAAAGAGAAATTTAGCCGCTTTCGCTCTAATTGTAATATACTAATTATTATAAAAGGAAAGAAGGAAAGAAGGAGGAGGAAAAATCGAAGTAAAAAATAAACGAAGGGGAATTTAAAAACCGCGCTAACCGGATTAAAATATAATTAGCGCTATTATATAATATAGCTAATGCCCTTTTAAATTAATTAGCGCTATTACGTAATATAACTAACGTAGTTTTTAAAGTAAATCCTTATTAATAGCCGTATAACGACTTAGAAGTAGCTAATAGTAAATATTAATATACTATATTTATTTACTTTATAAAATAAATTATAATAAGAGCGAAAGTAATTAAATAAAATAGATTATAATAAGAACGAAAATATTTAACAAATAGTCTAATAATATTAACGAATTATAATATATTTAGGTAATTCTAATTAAACCGGAAGGTAATATATATATTATATAAGAAATTTAATAATTCGGTCGCAATTAATAAATTACGGAGCCGAAAGCAATTAGGTAATTAAAATATGTATATAATTATTAAGAGAAATAACAATTTAAATAATAAATAAATTAATTAGGAATATAATTAAATAGTATTATACTTCTATTAAAGGATTTTAATTAGAGCGAAGGTCGTAAATATTTAAAAGGTCCGCAGCGGGGCCGTTTAAAGACTTTATATTATAGGCTATAGCTAATTTAATTACTCTAATTTAAATATAATTTAATTTTTATTCTTTTAATTTATATATCCCTTTCGTCTCTAATATATTTATCTTTACCCTAAATAATAATATAATTATTTTCGTAATTAAAAACCGAAATATTTACAATCTTCCTTCTTAAGCCTCTTAATAGTAAAGTAATTTACTTCTTCTATTTCGTTAGGATTATACTAGTCTTTACCCTTTTTACGGGTATAGTTATATTTATATATATATTAATAGGACTTATATACGGGGTAAGACCCGTAGTGCTAAATAAATTACTCGTAATATTTTTCGAAAGTTATACCCGACCCGCGCTCTTTAACCTCCTCTTTTCTACGTTCGCTATATTATAAGTAATCTTCTCCTCGCTAATAATAAATATTTCCAAAGAAATAAATATAATACGGGCATATTTAATAATTAATATATCCTTATACCCCTTTAATTATTTCTACGATTTAAATTTTAAAATAATTTTAACGAAATTTTCTATAGTAAATATCGGTTTTTACTTCCCGAATCGTTTTACAAGTATATTTAAGAGAAAAAATAATATAAATACTTCTTTTAATAAATTGAATAATTTTAATATACTAGAATAGAATATTTTAATAATAGCGATTATAAAGCGGTCTAATTCGTCGAAGGTAAAGCTAGCCTTAAATAATTTTAATAGGTATTAGTTATTACTAATTATAAATTTCTTAAATACGGGTGGTAAGAGACTTAATAGGGGATAATATTTATTATAATATTATTTTTGAAATATTATAATAAGACGAATATTAATACGCTTAGCGTTAAAATCTTTCGTATAAATAGGTAGGCCTCTAAGTTCGGGAAATAGCCTAAGCTCTTATAATAGCTTTATAATATATAGCCTAAAATAGCCTATATTAACGAATTTATATATTTCTTTATATTTATTAATGTATTTCTTTCGATATAATTACTCTACTATAATCTATATACGAAATTAATAATTATTATTACTAATACCTAATTCTTAAAGGATTGGACGGCCAAAGGTAATTTTATCGTTATTTAATAATTTACTCTATATATTTTCGTCTAATATCTCTTCTATATCTAATATATTTTCATTTAATATATTTATATTGGGTAATAAAAGCGGTTGGACTAAGTTATTAATTAAAGTGAAATTTAACGTAATATATTAGGTATTAATAAAAGGAGGGGCTGGGATTTTAGGGGTTTCCAACTTTAAATTATCGATATAGTCTACGGAAATATCGCCGGTATAAATATTAATATTTATTATAACGGGTTTATTTAATTAGTTTAAATAATTAAATTAATAATATAGTACGAAGTAATACCCTGTACCGTATACGGTAAGATTTGTACGGACGGCGCGTCCGAAGCGTTAAATTAAATCTACGACGTTATTAAATTTGATTACGCTATATTAAATTATATGCTATACGTCCGGAATATTTATATTTATACCGAATAAAATAATAGTAAGTATAACCCGATATATAGAATCCGGCCGCTTAAAGTCTTTATATATCTTTTTTTAATTTCGGGGACAGGTATCGGTATTATATTTACGGATTACTTTTACTGTATATAAAGGATTATAGCCGGATAATATAAAATAGTATAGAAAGTGTGCCCGGGCAGAGAAAAAAGATAATTTAATATTAATATAAATAATTATTTTTAGAATAAGGTGGAAATTTAATTTAGGGGCGTCGAACGTTCGGGGGCCGAAAATAAATTCGAGCCGCCGATAATCGTAGAACTTACCTCGTAGGATTAATTATAGTACTATAGTAATATTAGCGTAGTCAATAAAAGTATAAATAATAGTAAATTTACTTAATTTACGACCTTTAGAGCGAAAACCGCTATATTTATATATATAATATTATATATTGTATATTAGTATAGCTATATATCCGAATTAAGGAATATTGGATAGGATAGTAGTCCTAATAGTATAGATATTTATAAACTACCTTCGGAATTTACGCTATTAGAATATAGTATATAATTCGTTAATAATAATAAAAGCAATCTATTAATTGAACGAAATTTTATATATAAATTTTATAAATTTTATATCGGTAATTTATTCTAAATTGAGGAAGATATATATATAATTTCTAAATTCTAAATCTGTTTAGAAGCGAGTATACTATTAGGTAATTAGCTAGAATTTATTTAAAATTAATAGGAGGGGGATAATAATAAACCCCCCCTATTAGTTTTAAAAAGAAGAGTAATTAGGTAGATTTTTATACCTTTATAGTTAATTAATTAATTAAAATAGGCCGAATACCCGGGTATTTTGTAATAGTATTATATTATTCCTTATTAAGCCGATTGAGCGGTATAATCTAGATAGTAATTTTATTAAATAGAATAATAAATATAGTTTAGAAAATAATACTCTTACTATAGCCAATTCGGGTAATAAGGATTATATCGCCTCGTTTATAAATAATATAGTAAATATATTTAATTTAACCAAGCCTTAGGCGACGCCGTTCCCGGTCTAATAGTAAGCCTTAATTTAATATATATATAGCGATTATATTAATAAAATTATATTGAATTTATTCGTTATTAATAGAGGTTATACGATATAATACTTCGTTAATTTAATTTCGAAGGGCAATATTAGAAAGTTCGGATATATTTAGTTTGCGAAAATCGGTAATACGATAGATAAATATTATAAACTTATCGGTATTATATTTTTAATTGTTTATTATTTGTGCTAAATTTTATATTAATACGACGACGGGTTATTAAAATAGAGTATATAATTCTAATCGGAGCCGTTTTATACAAACTAAATATTATATTTAGGGGGCTAGAAATTCCTATTATATAGTAGAAATATAAAAAAAAGTATAGGAATATAAATTTATAATATATATAATCTTTAAATACTTTATTTTATTGCGTTAGAAATTATTATAATTATATAAAATTAGAGTATTTGTCCGAAGTTAAATGGAAATTGAATATTTTTTGCGCAAATTTATTATTTTCGTTCAACCTTAGTATAGACGTAAATTAATATTATACTATTTAGACCCGTAGGTTCTAAGCTACGCGCTATATATTCTGCTATAGCGGCCGAAAAGCGGGGCGGATCCGCAGGGGAAAAAATGGGGGCTGACAATTTAGAGAGCGTCGTTGTTATAAGAGACTACCACAGCATAAGTTAACAGCGGGGTCCGTCCGCTCGTTGAACCGAACACACACTGACACGTGTAACGGCCCAAACCGGACGAAATCTCCAGATATAGGATGAAAACCACCCTTACACCGTTGCGCATATTATGCATCAAACGGATCTGTGTGTTATATGACCGACACGCATTAGGACGCGCAAAGTTGGAAGTTCAAATAAAAGCTTGCGCAACCCCCAACTTGATATCTTCAACTCTCACCAGAATACAACCCCAAAAACTGACAGGTTGTCATCCAATCGATAGGATCAAACTGCATGCACATCCTGTTCCAACATGAAATCGGGTTGTCTCACATCAGCAGCTCCCCCTTTCCTTTCTCCCGTCCCTCAGTCGAGACCTTCGTTCCTTCTTTCTCTTTCTCTTTCTTTTTCGTTTTCTTCATCATTCTCTTTCTCTTTCTTTCGTTCGTCGTCTCCGCGGTCAATATCGACCCGTCATCTTTCGCGAAGATCGTCAACTTCCTTATCCGGACGCTTTCGAATGGGGTCCCTGTCTCGAAATAATTCGAGATTGACTGCGTCCTTCGGTTGCAACGAATTCCCAAACGAACGACTTAAAATGGCGCCAAGCGTGTCCAAAACTTTAAGGGCGCCTACCAATTTGGGTTTCAATTCGAGGCAATCTTACCGGCGGTGCGGCGATCTCTTTCGTGCTTTAATTTGTGAGGTATCATTTTGCGTATTGTAATTGGTCGCTCACAGGAAACCTGAAGTGTGGGGTCCGTGGTCGGGCACTGAAGATGAAACACACAAAGGAACAGTTCTCGAGGAGTCGAGAACGCCATCCCGCGATGCTCTTACTGGGTGCCAAGGACGACTGTCGACGGGACTTTTACCAAAGGTCTCTTTTTCTCTGGATGGGAGTTTAGAAAGAAACCAAGACGTCATTCTACGCTTCTTTTTTTGGACCTTTCTCGAATTCCGACAGCGCCACTGGAATGTGTGCTGTATCTGATCATGTGCGCCATCCGAACTTTCTCACGCCTGTGTCGCATAGGGCGCCCAGTCCGCGACCGAAGTGTTGACACAAGGGTTAGGGTTCTAAATCAGGAGTTCCCATCTTCGGTCACCTATCAAGGTGAACTCGCCGATTTTTCCAGAGCCTGACTGACCATTTGGGGCCTTCACGTCTTGTCTTATGACCAATGTTCCCGGCTATAATTTGGACCGGTAATTTCTAGCACCGGATATGGCTCTCATGGCTTACGGTACCAGTCCCTCTTCCATAGTCTCTCCATGAAGCGCACCAACTTGTAGCTCAAAGAACAATCTCTACCGAACGACGTACATGCTACCCAATGGGGTATTATCCAACTCGTTCACCAGTCAGTCCTCAACCTAACTTTTTTCCGCAACGACTTACTGTAGAATCTCGAGAAACTAGCCAAAAGCTAACCCTATTTTTCTGGCAGATGTAGGGCAGGAATCAGCCCAGTAAGCAAGCGTATATAATCCTATACAGCCGGCATATTACTAGTATAACACAATGTAGAATCTCGGCAACCTAAGGTGCTTATTAGTCCTAACAATCTCCTTATTCATTTATATTCTATAATTCGAAGTCGTCGTCGTCGTCGTACCATTATTATCGCTAAAATGCCCCCAATCGTTCGTAAATAGCAGTAACCCCGCCCTAATAAGGGGGCACTATCACTAACCTCTAATTAAAAGCTCGCTAAAATTCGCCCTAGTCCCAATGCTAAACCGTATAGCGATCGTTAGCTTCGTCGCCATTACCCGTATAAACGCTAATAACGATCCTATTCGACCGAAAAGAAGCTACAAATTAATTAGCGTACTCACACAATTATCGAAAGCGATTAGAAACAAGAATATTATACTAATTAAATGCGTAATAAGTTTTCGCTTACCTTACGCAAACGCGAATCGAATTTAAGGGGTAGCGTTACCGCCTTTATAATAATACTATACACTACGATAACGGCTATTATAACGTAATTTATCGAAAAGTTAGCGAATTTTATAAAATCCTTACTTGGACAATCTAAAATTAATAACGTAATCGTAATAATACTTTACTATTAATACCTAAAAAGGGTAAAATATAATAGCCGCTAATAGAAAATAAATTATATAAAACTTTTTAGAATATTCGTCGTAAAAATAAAGCGCTAATAATTCGATATTAGTTTCGTCGCTGGGCGACCGCTCTATTTACTAAAATCTATCCAAAAATTAAAAATGAATTTACATTCTCAAATAAATAATTTACGAATTTCTACTATTACTTCATTATCTAATAATAAAGAATTACCTATTAAACTTAGAAGCTTCCTAGCGAATTGCTAGTAAAAATTAATAATTTTCTTCAGTAAATAAATAATCTAAAAGGCGGGTATTCGAAAGAGGGGTAATTAACCGTAATTGTATTTTCTAAATTTATTAAATATAATAGCCAACTAACTATTATCAGTACCCGTATACAATTCCTACTATTTTATATTATTAACCTTAATAAAGTAACCTTCAACTTCGAATACTTCGATAGTACTATCTACAATTTTAAAAGTTTACGAATTATCGTAGGCAAGACCGTTCGAAACAATTAAAATAAATAATAATACTCTTTCGTCCTCTATATTTTTAGCGATAGTAATTAGCGTTTAAAACCGACTATTATTTTTTATAAGGAGGGGAAAATCTATAATAAAGAATAATACTTCTATACTAAAAATATAATAATCTAATTTAATAAAGAGGTATACTAGAACGAAACCCTCTTTAGTACGTAAATAAAGGAAGAATTATAATTAATTATAAGAGAGTTAGGGGGAAATATACTATTAATAATAAATATATACTTATTTTACAATTCTTAGAAGGTTAGAAATACTATTAGCCAAATTAACGAATCTATACCCTACTTACTAATTATAACCATAATTCCTAATAGCCTTATAAATCTATTATAACCGCTAAATATAGCAATTAATTTATTATTTAAAATTATAATAAAAAACGAAACCGAATAATTGCAAGAATAATAGTATAAAAATAACCTAAGTAAACGTTAGTCCGTCTCTAATAAAAAAGTATTAATTATTTACGCCGTCTTTCGTTATTATAAGAAATTGTAAACGGATAAGAAAAATATAGTTATTAAATCTTTTAAAATTAATAGTATCTCCATCCTTCCAAATAGATTATAAAATTATCTAATTAGTATTAAAGAAATTAATAACGATACTCTAATTTAAGATAATTAATAAAGCGTAACTAGCACAATTAACGACGAAATAAGCGAATTAAAAACTATCCTTAAAAATAGAAATAATAAAGGTTTATACTATAATTTTAACGACGAAGAAGTAATAGAAAGGAAGGAAAAAGTAAAGTAAACAACTCTAACCAAATATAGCCACTATATTATAAAAAAATTAAAGGCAATATTATACAAAAGAAGCTAATTGTAATCTAATAATAAAGGGGATTTATATATAAAGTTAAAGGTATACGAACTAATATAATAGAAATAGGTTAAAAAGGAAGTAAATTAACGACTTTAATAATTAATAATTTAAATAATAGCAATTAAACTTCATTACTATTATTAATAAATTCGCTATTTTTAATATTATTACCCTTATTCTCTTTAATATTATTACCCTCATCCTCGCCGTCGTTATAATAATAATAATAAATAGTAAAGCCGTTCTACTAAGTACGAACCTTCTAAAGGCGGTTATCTTAATAATTCTAGTATTTACTTAAATCTATAATATAATAACGTACCTCCTTCCTATCCCTAACCTCGTTCTCGATAAAATAACGGCTATTATTACGAACCTAGCTATAATAAATCTCTTTATTGAAATCTATAAGGGTAATACCCTCTAATACGTTAGGAATTAATAAAATTCGAAGGACGAAGAAATATTCGTACTTCTCATAAAATTAACGAAAATTAAGGTAATCGTCGGTTACATTTGGGCAACGAACGTTAATACCATAAGTTTATTTATATTAAATCCCTTTATTTATTTATAGACAATATTAATTACGTTAAATAGGACTCTCTTATAGGCTATAAGGATAGGTATGAACGATAAGGGTAGTATATCTAAATAGTAGCACTATAACAAGGGTAAAAGAAACAGGGGTAAAAGAGGGAGAAAAACTAGGCTAGATCCCCTAGCAAAATAGAAGAAATCCCCCCAACAAAAGCACAGTAAAAAAGGCCCAGTTAATAAGCCCCCGACCAGAAATATTGTACCCTCACGTTAACTCATATACATTTACATATACAGGAAGCGGGCTGAATCTGCCAGCTCCCTGTGCTTATCTGCCAGAAAAACAGGGTTAGCTTTTAGCCAGTTTCTCGAGATTCTACGGTACGCCATCGGCCATCAGCCACTAGCAGGTTCTTGACCGGTGGTCTGTCTGCCTTGGAGGTGGGCAAGGTAATGCATCAACCTTAGCCATATCACCTCACAAGTGCATTTTCCACCTTTGCGGCTGAGTGATGAGCGAACCTCGTCCAACCATCGTAAGACGGGCTTGAGGGGCTTGAAGGCAGAGCATCGTAAAGATGACAACATCATTGGATCTGTGTGGGGGACGATAACCGACACGAGGTCGAGCCCCGCACGCCTCGTTGCCTCTTCTCTTTCTTCTCTTTTCAGCCATGGATTCTGTTTGTTTACTTGCCCTTTATGTGTTGGGGGGGGGGGGGGGGGGGGGGGCCCCCAAGCGAGTTTTGATTTTTTAAAAAAAAAAAAACTATATAAAAGACCCCCGGCATAAGGGATTGTGGCTTTGGTGTGGGGTGGGGTGTCA